>JADRCD010174434.1:0-19301 GCA_019843815.1 Montemys delectorum | reverse complement strand
TCCTTCCTTCCTTCCTTCCTTCCTTCCTTCCTTCCTTCCTTCCTTCCTCCCTTCCTTCCTTCCTTCCTTCCTGTCATCCTTCCTTCCTTCCTTCCTCCCATCCTTCCTTCCTCCCATTCTTCCTTTCCTTTCTTCCTTGCTTCCTTTGTCATTTTTCTTGCCAAATACAGAAGAACAGAAATAAGAATCTTAAGGAAAATCTTTTCCCCCCAGATTAAGAATTGGATGGGCTTTATGTTGAATATCTGCCAGTGAACTTTTTCTGGATTCTATATTTTTCTTTGTCCTGGGATATTCTGCTTCTTGCTCCATCTTCCCTACTGCTGCTCGGTTTCCCCCTTTCCAGGGAAGCGCCCTTGGCTCACCTACCTAAAGTTCCAGACTCTTTCCTTGGCACCTTGCAGTGGCCCTAACCTGTCACTTAACAAAGCTGAACTTGTTTGCTTAATCATCTATACTACAGGCTGCCTGCTGTGGTCTGTAGACCTTCTTGTATAGTCACTGTTCCCGGCCTGCTCTGCACAGTTATTCCCAAATGGCCCAGCTCAGAACACATTCTAGGATAACATTTCTTTGAGTATATCAATGATGTCTTTGTAATAATGATCATTGCCAAAGTCACTCGGTTGGAGCCTAAAGGAGTTTTGATTGGCAGTTATCAAGGAGTGTTCTTTCTTTTGTTCCTAGTGAGTAGGAAGCTTAAGAAAGAGGAAGTATGAACTCTAAAAGAAACACTATAAAGCAAAAGTCATAGCAAGTGGAGAGTAATGAGAGAAGTCCATAGCTGGGGAGTCAGAATGGGAGCTTTGAGCCCCCCCTGGGCCCATTCTCTCTGTTCCAGCTGCTTTCAGGAGTGCCCAGTAACAAACTTACCTGTGTTCTGGAACTCTGGGGGTGGGAGAGAGAATTTGAAAGCTCCCCAAGTTATGGGAGCTTGTGAATCAACAACAGAGTGCAAGTTACTCTTTAGTGTCTGCTGTCCAAACACTCCCTGCTTCTGGGTGATGAAGAAAACAAACCCCCACCCCCCCTCACACACATGCACACACACAATTAAAACATAACCACTGTCCAATGGTCAAAGAATGTTCCAACACAGAACATGGCTGGGCTCATTTGGGGCTGTGTGAACTAGAGCATATGGGATGGATGGCTAGAATGAGCAGCTCAGGCAATGGCATCTTTAACTGCCTTTAAGAGTTCTCCCCATCTACTGAGAGGATGCTATGCTTGCTCCAGTGGTTCTTGGGAGGTTGCAGAAGTCATGCTGGAAATGCAAGGTCTCTAAGGTATGCCAATAAGCAAGCAATTTTCCTGTGAATTATAGTCAATATACCACGCTGGTCGTCATGTATAGGTGTCAAGTGTGTGCACGTGTCACTGACATGTGGGAAGTGTTTTCTTCTAGTGTCGGTGAAAAAGCAGAGCGGTGTAGTACACTACGACAGTCTTGGCTCCCCAGTGTCCAATTAGAAAGCATGATAAATGGCTTGTAAGGTCTCTCCTCCCCTGGTTTGTGGTGGATAGAAGCTGACAGTCCTCAGCAGAGTCCTAGTGAGTCGTCGGATGACTCCCCTCCTACATCTGGCACATATGAACGTCCTAAATTGGAATTCCACCCTCATTATTTCATGCTGTGCTCTGACTTGGCAGGTGTATTTCCTCCCAGCAGTGTGCAAGGGGAGATGTAAGGCCTGTGCTTTACCTTTCGTTCTCTCCATCAAAGTGTTCATTTAATTTAATACCTACAAATAACTTGGGATGATGAAAGGGCATGGTGAGGACAGAGAGACTTTGTAAGAAAGTTGTTACTGAGGTTAATTTGTATCCTGCTTCTTTAGACATAGCTGTCTCCTCTCCATAGATCCCACAGTGACTCAGTGGTGCTTGCATGGCAGTGACGGAAGTTTAGAAGTGATTGCTGTTACTCTCCTGACTTTTATTTTCGTTTTGTTTGAAGGGAGTCCAAGGGGATATAATATGCATATGCGAATGCAAGATGAATCTGAGCAGAATGTGGAGAAAACGAAAATCAAGAATAAGAACCGCAGGAGACAGAGGAAGAGGGAACTTAGGAACAAACTGAAAATAAGGTTTATATTTAGAAGGAGACTAGGGTATGACATTCGTCAATGTCTGGGATCATGCTGACGCCTTACTATCCTGTCTGAGAGAGGGGTGCTGAAGATCAACCCAAAAACTCATCACATGCTAGGCAAGCATGCTATCTCTGAGCCACCTGCTCAGTCCCGTCCCTCTCTGTTTACCTCTTGATTCTTTCTTGAAGGACTCTACCTCCTTACTGTGTCCACCAACCTAGAGATAAGCTCCCAAAGAAAGGATCTACTTCAGTTCTACCTGCAATGCTGCTCATAGTCCTTTCATGGTGAATAGCTTGTGAGGAACACTAAGGCTAGCCCTGCTGGGGTGCACGCTAAAGACCAGGGGAACCGTTGGTTGCCAGTGTCGTCTGTCCACTCAGGATGCTGTTTTTTCTTACTGTGTGGGATAGCATGCCAACATTCCCCACTGCGAATCTCACTGAGCTTTTCTTAGGCAGCTTTATTCCTTTTAATTAAAAAGACAAGACTGCCAATTACTTAAACTTAATCCCCAAATGTAATTGTTACTTTGGAAGATTCCTTTTTTTTTTCCATAAAGCTCATACAAGAGTAATATTTCCATCAAATTAAAGTTTAGTGGAAGCTCCAATTTTCAAAAAAAAAAAAATTCATTTTCCAATCCCAGCTGGCTTTAGAAATCAAAATAGCACAGCAAGGCATAAGGAAAGGAAGGTGAGCAGGAAAGGCTGAGTGGTGTAAGCAGATCAAGACTCGAGGAATAAGAAAAGACAAGAGAACATGTCAGAATTCCCTTACCTGTAAATTCATGCTGTAGGGCTTTTAGCCATTTAGCTTGAAGCTAAATGTAAATGCAGGGAGATTTACCACCACAAATCTGCTGGTGGCTGTTTCAACAACTCGGAGGATACACTTCATTTGGATTCCTGTTAGCAGATTTTAGCAAGAATGGTTTAGGAAACAGCTCAAGCTAAGTGTGGAGAGGTGGCGAGAGGTAAGACATGGACGTGGAAGTAAGACATTGAATGTTACAGTTGGGCCTGAACCATTCTGTGGCAAGCAGTAACTCACAGGCGCCACATGACATAACCCTACGCTTGCAATAGCCACTCACAAGTAAAGAAAATCATCAGGAAAACTTGATTCCCATCTGAAGGAGTCAGAGAAGAAAATATGCAGATTGACCCTCATTTATTTTCTTGTATATTAACTGTAGCCAATGGTAGTTCTGTGAATTCTGTAATTTTGCTACATCATTGGCTGCACACATAGAAATAAGGCCCTTATTTCTGACATCTAATAGGAAGGGAGAGGTGTGTTATAAGATTTTAATCTTCCTAGATAAGATCTATGTCTTTGGGACAAATGAAAGGTTGAGTTTAGATTACCATGATGTGGCGGTGTCGTGGTGTGCATGACAGCCATCACTGAGAAGTCAATGTGTCTCAGACAGAGAATGGTGACATATTGTAGCTTCTCTTCAAGATTTTTATTCTGACATGAGTAAAAAAATAAGGCAAAATCTTTTTTTTTTTTCTTTTGCATTTGGTCTTGAGACAGTTTGACTTTTAAACTTCTTAGCAGTGTGGACATGTAAAACATGCTTAGGGTCCAAAATAATCAGACTGCAAAGAAGTCGTGTTACCTAATGCCCATGTTCACATGACATGAATATACCCCTCAGAACAGTGTTTTTTTTTTTTTTTTAAAAAAAAAAACACAGGAAGGGTGTGCAGCTGAATACGATTATTTGAAATTCAATATGCTTTTCTTCTATAGTTCTTCTTCATATGCTATTTAAAATACCACTTTGAGCTTGTAGGCATGAAAAATACAATTTCATTCCCATTTCACAGTTGGAAAAACTGAATTACAGAGAACAATGCTAGTAATTATCCATAATTAATAGAGGTGTGTATGCAAATCGGTCTGGGTAAGTGTGTGAAATTAGATGTACAGATGCCAGAAAGCTCTTTTCCTGTATTTTTCGACTCTTTCATGTAAATCTCTGCATTAGTCAGGCATACAAATATGACTTTCCAAAAATGTATGGATGATAAAGTGACTATTATGTATGTATGTATTGTAATGTGTAAAACAAATTAAATGAATTATTGCAATTTGTTGGATAGGTGCATATCTAATGAGCATTATGAATGCCTTTCTAATGCTAGCTTGCAACTCACTATATAGATTTATAGATGGCTTTGGTTCAGCACGTGGTAGACTAGATTCGGGTATGCTTTCATCATTAAACTGTGTGGGAAGAAATAAGTATTAGTTTCTTTTGATTGTGGGAATTGATGAAATGGTACATACAAAAGACCTTAAAATGTATTGGTAAAAGAGAAACCAGTAAGTACATTAGGTTATTTTCATTAGGCTTAATATTACCAGTGCTGCACCAGGTGAAACTGCTATAGTTAGGACTTGGGAGAGGCATCCTCTCCTTGATTTCCAGCATGATACATTCAGAAAAGAAAATGTGAGGCTTACTTATCCAACCATCTCTACAGAATGAGATATATTCGGTTTTTCCCCCTCCCATTTTCCCTTCCATTCTCTTGGAACCTGATTTAAAGAACTCAGTCCTGGAAGAGCCAGGGAGGGGTCAACTTATCTCTTCCTCTACCGTCAGTAGAGGTGGCTGTTTGGTTACCAGCTTTGCTCACTAGAACTCCAGTCTTCTTTGGGGAGGAAACAAAGCAGGGGGACTTCCAGTTTATGTAAACCTGCTTGGTCTGTGGCTTTGGATTGTAAACTATTTTTGAACTTTAGTTTTGGAGAGTTTGTTTTGTTTTCAGAGTGAGCTTTAGATAGCCGCATTAATCATGCAAACCCAGCCATGTGCAATGTGTTTTATCAATGGAAAAACAGAGACTGAATGGCAAGCAGATGTGAACAAATCCAGCGCAGTGCCTGGACCTGGAAGATAATCTCAAAAGTTCCCAGATCTACTTGCCACATGGGATTAGCGATTGGAAAGGCTGTTCACTTGGGATAAATAATCAGATGGGAGACAAACAAGTGAGACACATTCATTCCTGTTCTGTAAAAATAATGATAATATGGGCAGCGACGGGAGGAGGATGGGCCGACAGAGCTCAGGGAGCTCATGGGAGACTCTGCTCCGAAGCTGCAAAGACAAAGCTACGGTGGGTGTCCTTGCCTTCCTTTCTTACCCTTGATTTCAACATTCTAACGCTGTTTTCATTGCCTCATGCTGAACCCATGCTCCTCAGTGCAAGGGCATCTTCCAGAGACAAAAGGTTACATCTACAACGGCTAAAGGGAGAAACCACCACTGCCCAAGCTCACAGAGGCCCCTCAAAATGGCCTCAGGCAAATGAACTAAGAAAATTCCCTCAGAAAATTAGAGCTGACTCTTCCTTCATTTTACAATTCAGTGGATTTTCGGCAGTGAGATAGTTGAGGTATTTATGCAAATATATGCAATTCAGGACTGATTTCAGGATGAATAAATCTAAATTAAAATTAATGGGAAAATCCACTATCAGAAACAAATCAAGAAAGCAACACTACTTATTTTCTCTCTACATATAAATACATGTTTATATATTTAAATATGTATATAAATATAATATAGATATATAATATATATTATTTTAAAAATTATGGAGCATGGAAGCACTCTGCTTTTTGTGTTTTGTTCCGTGTTTGGCAATGAGGTAAGGGCACTGGAAAATTTCTGATTGATTACAGGCAATGTATATTTCTCTTTGGTTTCATTCCAGTATTGAAATATCACTGTAGACATAGAGGTGCATTCCCAGATGGCCTGAGGGCCACAAGTGCTTGAGGGTATGGGAGGATGAGGGGAGTGGCCCTCTAATTTGAGGCACTAAGCAGTTGGGTTGAAAAGAGTCTGGGCTAGGCCACGGGGAGAAGAGGAAGTCCCTTCTACTGAAGGAGGGCAGAAAGGGGCTTTGGGAACTTCTTTCATCTTTTAAATCACCTTGAGGAAATCAAGTTCTGAAATTCTTGAGGCCATTTGCCTCAAACAACAAACCCAAGACATAGTCAACACTTTGGTGATGGAAGTTAAGATTCCAAAGAGATGATGACAAGATACAATGTTCAATTAAATAACAGACTAAAATACTCAACAGTGGTGGCCACAGTAAGTAAGACATGTGCTTCATAAGTATTTGAATCCTGAGTTGTCACTCTAAAGGCTTAGCGTTCTGTCATTGTCTTGTGTTCCCCCCCCCCCATGGGAAAGTACATTTCACATGGGAAGCCCTCTTCATTGAAAAGAGAGGGAGAAAGTGATTGGGTCCCTGGGAAGGTATCCTCCTTGTAAAGGACAGGGGACTTAAGAGAACTGACATTTTCCAGTGACCTCTCATGCCAGCTCTCCCATGAACAGCTTTTCAATCCCTGCTGGCAGAAGCCCAAAGTATTAGTAGTAAGGTGAACTAGATTCTCTAAAATCTATCTAAGGAAAAGCTAACTACAGTCTACATACAGCGCAAAATCAAACACGGGTCATTCTCCAATCAACGGTTCACTGTGTGGGAAACAAAGTTCCACAGAAGTGAATGAGGTCAGCCCTCAAGGAAACTGCTCTTCAACATTCTGCGGCTGTTTTTTTTTTTTTTTTTTTTGTGAACAGTGTCTGGCTTCACTTTATTCACCCACGATGTGCAATCAGATAAATATTGGAGTTTGTGGCTGCAGAGCTGCTGTCACAGAGACTCTTGGCGTCATCTTGATACCGTGTGCAGAGCTCATCTTGGACAGGGCACGACCTCTTTGCAGATGTGATCAACTGGGCCAGATGCGATGCCTGTGTGTGTGTGTTTTCCTTATCAAGATGTTTGCAAGGTGCCATCATGAGAAAACGGTGTTGATTTCTGTAGCAACACTCCAAGTTAAATGTCTTAAAATAATTGTGGCATGTCAGGAATTCAAGACGGAATATTTTCCAGGAATGCCATGCTTCATGTCAAGACTGAAAACCAGGCACACTTTAACAGTTTTATTTTTAGTGGCCATGGTAAGGAACTGATTTTTATTAATGCTTTAGGGAAGTTATTTTATTCAACAGAGTTTTAAGTTTTATACTAAAATAGTCTAGACTGCTCTCAAAATTTATTAAGCTGTCTTGTCAGCCCGAGAAACTTCTGTAACTTATTGTAACTATAATTAAAGCAAGTTTACATATATATGAATATATACATATGCAAAAATTCCATTATTGGCACTTTGAAGGTCTCCATCCAAGTCTGGTCAGAACTTCAGCTTGGACAAGTTAATGAAACATGATCCATCTTCAAATTTATGAAACAGCAGCGTTTCTTCCTATGATTCTGAGCACATTTTTCTTATAGTGTGTATAATAATCTTCTTTAATTGGATTTATTTTTTCCAAACTAGGCCCCGCATGGCCTAGTTTCCATTTTTTTTTTCCTCACGTCTTTGAGTGTTTTTTTGCGAATCACTTTTCTGAGATTTAATTTCAATGGTAGGTTGGTTTCATTTCAATTTTTTTGTATTATTTTAATTTTATTTGCCAATTTGCCTTTAAATACCCTTAAGCTAGAAAGTCGTGGCTGTGACTTTGCATCTAAATGTGATGTAGGAGGCAAAAATTTAATTTGTTTTATGAGAGTTTTATGAGAAGAATACAGAGTGACTCTTTATAAATTGTTATTTGTGTTTTTCAAATTATGTATGTTTAAAAGGTAAAATACACAAGTTGGCCCATAGTTAAGGAAAAGTAGTGTTCGTGTAATTGTATTGTGTTTAGTCTTTGGGAAAATACATTTTACAAACAATAGCAATGACTATAAGTTCAGAGTCTATAAACCTTTGTGTTTGGGGGACACAGCCATCTCTGATCCAATATGAAAGCTATTGGTGACCTATAATAAATACATGTTGAAAATACATTATTCCCTGTCTGTGTAGCTGACTGATTTGAAATTAAGGCAGTGGCATGCCTGTTACTCTGCTGTTGTTGGGGCAACAGAATGTCTTACTTTGCAGTGTTTATGGGGAAAAGTAACTTCGAATAAATGTAAATTTTGGGAATATGCTTTCTTTGTGTGTTTCACACATTATATGTTGGAGAATGACCCAGGAACAGAACTACAGTGATAAAAATTATACTGACCTTGTATGGGGTGGGGGACTGTGGGTAAAACACGCTCTAAAGGGGAAAAATGGTAGACATCACAGAGGGTAGAAATACACATGGATTTTCAAGGTTAATTGCTCAAACAATTACAGAACAGGAATTTCCATGCCTACTGAATCTTTTCTCCAGTACAGAGTGTATTTGTTCTTCCTGTTAAGATATCAAAGTTGATATTAGTATAATTATAAATATAAACCCTTTTTAAAATTATTTAACCAAGAGTGGAGAGCCAATACTGGGGTAGCCCTCCATGTAGCGAGTCCCCTCCTCTGCTAGAAAACCCAATAGCAAGGTGTTGTCTTCTTAAGGAGAGGGACTAGAACAAATTACAGAAATTATGGACTCTTTCTTGATTCTGGTTCTTCTCCCTTTGGCTAATGATAGATAGAACAATGGCAGCCACCAGAAGTTTCCTCTCCCGAATCTTTCAATCTTTCAGCTTTTTATCAGCTTTAGCCAAGCATCTGGGAAATTTATTTGGGGAAACACTAATTCATCTTTTCTCTCATGGGTTTTATTTCCATAACAGGGATGCCAGAGGAGGAAGTCTCCCTGGCAACATGTTTCTT
Organism: Montemys delectorum; assembly: GCA_019843815.1. Taxonomy (NCBI): domain Eukaryota; kingdom Metazoa; phylum Chordata; class Mammalia; order Rodentia; family Muridae; genus Montemys; species Montemys delectorum. Next base: position 10,488 of record JADRCD010174434.1, on the reverse strand, counting down.
GGAATGTTACAGTTTTATCTGTAGTCCATTTCTTCATCCCACTTCTTGCTATTCATGCAATCGTCTCTAAAATTTGATGAGCCAGCCAAACTTTGATGCTGTATCCTGCTAAGTGATAGCAAGTATTTTAATTTGAACACTTTGGTCTTAAATAGGTAAGTTTCTACCTTTCATAGCCCCATATTGAGCTTCTTCCTGTAAATTAAGTATACTGATGAAATTTAGGTTCTAGGGGATCTTCCATACTTGTCATTAATATTCTACATTTGACCCTAAATCTTCCCCAAGGTTCTTTCAGCAAGGTAGAATAATGTGGTTGAGACAGGGCTCCCTACTCGCCAACTCCTAACGCTATAGAGCAACACAATTCACATGTGTTTCCACATTTTAATCTAGAAGTTCATTTAAATAGTGACCGATGTCAAATAAAAACTAACCCAAAACCAAGCCACACAGACAGAGATAAGCACGTTTAAGTTTGGTTTGCTTTCCATCTTTTACTGCACTGTAAGGTCAGTCAGGAAAAATTGACTCTACCCCCCGCCCCACTTTGTCTTCAGGTCCTTTACACACCTGGCCATTGAGAAAATTCCCGGGCACCTTACACGTGATACTCTCTAACTTGGCTGAAAGTTGTAGGTTAGATGTGAAAGGTGCTTAAGTGCACTGGGGTAGAAGAGGCCAACAATGTCCAGAGAGCAATTATGTCATAGTCATGCAAGTGCTAAGCAGAAAAAATGATTTAAACCTTCACTGTGCATTTGCTATTAAGTTTCCAGCTTTGAAAATAAATAGCTGAAGTGCTTTCACATTTATGTATCAGCTGGAGAACACTGTCCCACACCATACTCTCTCCACTGCATTTTATTTTATGATTACTATTATTATTCAGAGTGTTTAAGTGACTCAGTTTATTACTTTCTCACTACACTGTTCCCAGTTGGATGTATGCACTCTGCCTGTCTTTCCACAAGAGCATGCATATTGCTAAACCATGCTGCCTTCTCTCTATCGCTGCTTTTACAACTGCTTCCTGGCTGGCTACTAGCATCTCAGCCTTGCCCTGTTAACATCACATTAGGCTTATCACCACTCATAAGTTAGTCTTGTTCTCTCCATTCTACCCTTCTGGCTTATCTGTTTTCAGGTACTTTTTCATTCCTGATTCTTTTTATCCTCATTCTTTTTTTTTTTTTTTTTTTTTTAAGTAACTTTTATTGCATTATGATGAGAAAAATTACATGATTTCAATTTATCTGAATTTGTTAACATTTAAAGACATATTTTAAGTAAATAGAATTAAATCACATTCTTGTTTCCCTTTTGTACCCCCACTCCTCCCAGAGACCCGCCCCTTTTATCCTCATTCTTCCCACCATCTTCCCTATGACCATTGAAAAGTTCCCAGCAGGATTTGTGGTGTCCATCTTCCCTATGACCACTATAAAGTTTCCAGTAGGATTTGTGGCGCCCTGCAAGAGTGAACTGAAAGGTCATACAAACACCAATTAAAATGGAAAAAGAAAATTTCAAACTGTTGATTTTTCAAAACGTGAAAAGAACAGGCACCCGTTGGGGAGGGGTGTGTGTCTCTCCCTTGGATGTGGATGCTTGAGGTCAAAGCAGATGAGTGGGAGATGCTAGGGACAGACTCTGCTATTGGCCTTAGAAGCATAGGCTGTGGCCTTTTGTATGGGCTTTAAGTAAGAGCTTTTCCTTCCTATTGGTTAAATGGGATATGTGGCTGCAAGAGGACTATTGGCTGATTCTGCTGGATAGCAAAAAAAAATAGGACTAGCCAACCAACCAAAACCAACCTAAATGGCTGTTAATATTTCACAAGGAAGCACTTCCAAATGATTGTACTAAAAAAAAAGTTGAAATGAAGAGCAGGGTGTTTATATCAAAATAATTTTCTAACTCCGATTTTATTTCATTGTGAATATTGGGTAACTACTCCTGGAATTCAACTCATTTGATGTCCATTTTGAAATAAAAAGCAACCCACATGCCCACTCGTTTCCTTTTGTATCCACAAAGAGTCTTTGAAGGAGTCAGTGTCTATTGTTACATACTGTATGGGGTTAGAGCTCAATAATAGCATGTTCTATCATGAAATATTCTGTATGAATATGGTTAAGGGATCTGCTAAGTAGTAAGTACCCACAAAAAAAATAAAAAATAAAATAAAAAATATATGCCTTTAACACTGAACTCCTAAAATACTAACTTAGAATGTTTTCTGAAGAACAAGTGGAGGCTCTCTTTGTGAGAAGGCCTTTGTGAGATTCACTGTACTCACAGACTGCTTGGGCGGTTTTTATCATCTGGTCAATTACAAGTTTATAAGTTAATGACCTTTTCAAAGTATAAACTGAAATGGAAAAGCACTCCTTGTACACAGGTGCAGAATGGGCCAGAAAAATACATAAAAGGTATTATTCAAATATATACACTAAAGGTGTCTTTGGCAGAGTACTAGAATGTGAGGAAAATGAGAACAAATGGAAAGAGAAAATGCTTCCAGTGGCTTAGGAAGAACATATTACAAACACAATGTATTCTTGCAGTCTCATCCAGTTATTCTGACCCCTCTGGAGAGGTGAATAGAGAGTGGAGAAGGATACATATATATGTTGCTGAGGACAACGGATGGCAAATTGACACTGCAAAAGTCAGCATGTCACTGAGGTGGACAGGGCTGGAAATGTGCTGACTAGCCATTAAGGGTGAATAATCATGAACTCAGGGACACTGGCTCTGTGTCCCTACCTGCTGCTGCCTCTGGCTGGCAGCAGCTCACCAGCTGCTGTATCTACTCTGGCCCAGCTTGGTCAGCAGAGCACCCCGCTGCCCACACAGTGCTTCTGTCAGAGCTTCTGGCTACAGACACCCCTCCTGACACTGGTGGGCGGAGGGACACCAGCTGCCTTACAAGGGCCTTTCCTCCCCTCTCCCTTTAATCTCATTGACTTTGAATTTGAAGAATGGGCAACCTACTTACACAGGCATATTGTTCCTTTTCTTTCTGTCTGTCTGCTTTATTCTCTCACCCCTGTTTTTCTTTCCTTGTCTGCTTCCTCCTTCTCTTTCTTCTTTTACTTATTTTTTAGGCCTGTGCAAACTGGGCCAGGGTAAAGTCCCATCTCCAAGACACTAGCTATGCAGGTTGTAATGACAGGCTTCCTGAACCTAACTGATGGAATTCAGGTGGTCAGGAAGTCACACTGCTCTCGTCATAAAAGACATACTTCTTTTCATCTTGAAGTTCATAACTGGGCTTTGAGTCTAAGAAACAGAGTTGTTGGCTAATTTTCTACAATGGCAATAATTCCTTTCACTTCAAAACTAGTGCTACTTCATCTAGTCTTTTTAAAATCTTTTTTAAAAAGTTATTTATTTTATTTATATGAGTACACTGTAACTGTCTTCAGACACACAGCAGGAAAGGGCATCAGATCCCGTTGCAGATGATTGTGAGCCACCATGAGGTTGCTGGGAATTGAACTCAGGACCTCTGGAAAAGCAGTCAGTGCTCTTAACCTCTGAGCCATCTCTCCAGCCCTCATGTCATCTTTAGTAAGTACACAATAGCTTAACTTTATTATAAAGTAGGGAAACAATCGTTAACCAAGGTGAAGGCATATGCTGTATATATATGCTGCATACAAAACTGGTACTTACACATGCATGATGCTGTGTAGAGGGCAATATGGGACCTCTGAGGAGATGGCTACCACCTATTACTACTCAGTTTAGAACCTGAAATTCTCTAATTTTTTTATATTTCCTAATTTTACCATGTTAAATCCTTTCATGGTTGGTTGCGATAGGTAGTTCCCTTTTATTAGGTCCTACAAGTGTCTCCACTGTCTAGAACCTAGCCCTTGCTTTACTTCTCTGTGTAAATATTCCCTCCTTAACTTTTCCTTCCTCAGCCTTCAGGCAATGTTTTATTTGTTCCTTGAACAGTATACTATCCTGTTTTTCATATTCTCTGTGGGATGAGAAGAAAATATATCTTAATGTGGTATATAATTGTTCATCTTTCTAAATAATCTTATTGCATTTTCTATTTTGTGATCCCTTTACAGCTTTTCAGTTAGGTGCATGATTTTCTACCTCAGTAGGTTTTTGTAGCTTTGTCATAATCTCAGATTTATCATTGCACCTGGGATTTGCCTACATCTCTGGAATTCCTTAGGTCATGAAGAAATAGGTAACTATAGCTCCTAACACATAATTCCCCAAGGGACTAGAGAGTATTGTCTCCAGTTAGAGCAAAGAATATTTATATTTAGTCATTAGAAACAAAGTAAGCAGGATAGGAGTCTTTCAGCCTCACGTTGATATAGTTATCCCCCCACAAAACTACCACAGACCAAAGCCTGACTGTTAAGAATGAGAAACTTAAGGAAAATGTCTAGGGTAGTTTATGGTTGTTGTTTTATAAATGTAGTGCTAGATATTCAACAATTTCCAAAAAAAAAAAAAAAAACTTTAATACTATCCTTCAAGAGAACTCTCACTTAAATTGATTTTTCTTCAAAGAATCTTTTTCATTCCCTTGAAGGCTCATCTAAATTGAACACAGCAACATGAAGACATCTTTCCTACCCATAGTAATGTTTTCCAAATGAGCATACATAGAGCAAAAAAAGGTGTTCAGTGGTTTGTTATTTTAAAATAATAACGAAACCTTTAGAGCATTTTCTATTTAATCTAAGTGAATTTTGTGGCTCAGAAGGTTCTAACCATTTTGCTTTACTTATTCGGATTAATAAAGACTTTGTGTTCCATGTATTATCATCTTCCCATGACCCCCTTCACCATCTTCTGTCTCTCAGGGACATTTAAATCTGGAATTTTAGCTACCTGACCAACAAGTTTGTGGGGTTACAGACATGGCTGAACCTGCTGTCAGTGAGCAAGACTCCGAGGTGGGGTCTCCTACACCTTGAAAAAGTCTGAGTCCTTCTTGGCCCTCTATCAGGGTTTCTCTGATTTTCAGAAATGCTCTCTTTCCCACGATTCTACCTCTCCTGCAAGTGGTGGATCAGTAATGAAAACTTACTGTCATAGGGAAACCATCCTACAGAACCTCTTTCTCCTTCAAATTTTATATTATACCTTAAACATTCAGTCTACCCTTCCTCTTGTGCTAGGAAAAACACTTTCTTTTTCCAGCCTCTCCTTTTCCCAGGACTTCATCTGCTCTTGCTGAACCTCTCTTTCCAAATAACTACTCACTGGCATATTATAAGAACCATCCATTTCCTGACCCTTAAATGACTCCAGTTTCTTAAAGCGGCTACCACAAAATAAATATATATTCTTTGAATATTCTTGTAGAATAACCAATCAGGAAAAGAAAAATGAAACTACGCAACACAGATGAAAAAAAAGAAAAACTGGGAAGTTATCCAAAGTGAGAGAGTAGAGAGGATAGTCTTCTATTTGTAACTATTGCTGTTTGTAGAGACTGGCAGCCTCCACTCTGGTTTCAGTGGGAATAGCCTTATTTTTGTCTAGGTTTACCTTTCAGGGATGGGGGATAGGTTTCATGTCAATATGAGAGAATTCTATGACTTGCATGGAGCCAGGCTCTGTTTTGGTATACTTACTGAAAAGGACTAGGCTGGCATTGGTGACGCCGAGCTTGTTGGCAGCCACGCAGGTATAGTTGCCATAGTGTTCCTCAGTGACATTGGTCACCGTTAGGGAGGACTGCCCCTCAGTGCTCTTAATCTCAAGGCCATTTGCACTGTTTATCCTAAGAGTAAAAGACAGAAGAATTAAAGTGATACAGATGAAGGGCATGACTTTGTGGTTTCTTCCTCATCTTTATGCTGGAGTTTTTAAGAAGAGGCGAGGAAATAGGGTGTTTATTATCTTTCCTCACTTACTCACTATAATAATGTAACTTCTATTCTTAGAACTGATCGATGATGTCCATCCACACTGAATGAGTTCCATTAAAGCGAAGTTTATACTACATTCAAGACAGATACATAGGTGGAAATTATCAAATGAACCACATTCCTTACTATTTACATTTATCTTGAATGCTTTTGGGTTCAGCTTAAGGGCTACAATTTCTCAGTGATGTAATAAAGAAGATGTTGAAAAGGAAAAACTGTACAACGTCACAGATGAGCAAGATCTTGCTATTAGGCTCTGGGAGACTTTGAGATCATGATTTGGAGCTTAGGGTGTAAAAGGTTTGGCATGTACCTGGTGTCATCCCGGTACCACTCAAAGTCAGGTGCAGGCACCGCTGAGGCCTCACATTTGAGGGAAGCTTGTCGTCCTGTGGTGGCTTCATTGCTCTTCGATTCCGTGATAGTGGGTGGGTCTGTAGCAAAAGCAAACAGAGATGGTTATCATGTGAAAGCAAAGGATGCTCTGAGAACAAAGGACTGCAGTGGGAGAATTCGTAAGAAGGATGGATACACAGGTTTACATGAAAGGAGGAGGTTCTAGAATTGGTACCCAAGGCAGAGTCAGGAAAGGCATCTGGTTGCAGAGAGACAAGAAAGTGATTTTGTGGAAGCATCATTGACATGCCTTGTGATCAGTTAGATGGGACTGGTCACCAGCAAGCTAAACTAAAGTGAAATATGACCAATGGGATATACAGCTGGCTTGGCTTATATAACACTCAACCACCATTTTATGTTAATAAAACCCAAGCTTTCTTTTCCTCTCCTTCTCAATCATTCCAATTAGGGTTTATATTATTTGCAATTTTTTTTCAGGAAGTTATGAAACCAAAAGGTACTTTTTTTTAAGATTTATTTTTTAGTTATATGTGTATATGCATGTCTCTGTGTGGGTACGTTACATAGGTTGAGTATTGGACCCCACGGAGTTCACAGAGGGTCCTGGATGTCCTGGAGCTGTGAGTCATCTCACATGGATGCTTGGAAACTGAACTCATGGCCTCCCCAAGAACGGCGCTTGTACTTAGTCACTGGACAAACACATAATTTGACCATTTTTTTTCTCATTGCTATTATTACTATAGTTAGTGAAAGCTTGGAGGAGTCTGGGGCAAATGGAAGGGCCAAACTTATTCTAATCTAGAACTTTGCCATAGGTTGTCAGAGGGGTCTAGAAATGAATAAGCCAGAAAACTACCATGAGGTCATTGTTCTGGTCTTTGCTTCTGTGTGTTCTCTTCTTATATTTTTGGTTGTGAGTCTAGCCTTTAACGGCTGAGCCATCTCTCCAGCCCAGTGTTCTTTTCTTAACACAAACAAATTTGGCTTTTGTATATGAGCTGCAATATGATATGTCTAATATTGGACAGAAGATCTGCTTGTCATGAGCCTTTCAATCCCAATGGCAGTTGGATATCTCCATCTATCTATCTATCTATCTATCTATCTATCTATCTATCTATCCATCTATCTATAGAGAGAGCCTTTGAATGGGCCTATTAAAATTAATTGACTTGAGATGAAGTAAGAACTTTATCTGATACTGTATTTTTACCATGATACTTTGCACATATCCCACTAAAGTGAAGTAAGACGATATGGGAGACATGATCTCCTTGATCTAATGATGTTTTCTGCCTGTATAAAGTTTGAGAAAAAGATTTTTCCAAGTCAAGGGGTTGGCTCAGCAAATCAAGACCTTACCTTGTAAGCATGAGCCCCTGAATTTGATTCCAAGCCCCCATGTAAAAGTGCTACACATCATTGCATGAGCCTGTAATCCTAGGGCCGGGGGCTGGTGGACACAGGAGGATTTGCTGACCATTGCTGGGCAAGAAATTTAGCCTAAGTGATGAGTTAAAGAAATCTGATGGCATTCTAGAAGATTACACTTGAAGACTCTCATGTATATATGTACCATATCATGCCACACCACACCATACCACACAGAGAGACACAAAGACAGTGAGAGGCACACAGAAAGAGAACTTTTTCATCTAAAGTTTATTTTCTAGGGAATGGTAACTTAGCTGTGTGTATGGGAAAAATAGGCCCAAGCACCGCTCAGGTCTCTCAGATTGTGTGGAGGAAAATTTAACTAATAAAATAAGCTTTACAAGACACAATTCACTTAAATATCTGGCCTACGCTATTTCTGTTTTTTTTTTTTTTTTCTCTCTCCTATAGTTTGGGGAATCAGTTTTAAAGTTCTCTGTCTACAGAAACTCTAGTCCTGAGTTAGAATCATGAAGAACAATGTCAGGCCAGTCCTGTAGTTGCAGTTTCTTTCCATCTCATTTTACCATTAGTATGGATTTTTTTTTTTTTTTTTTTTTGCCATTTTCAGAGGGAAAAGAGTAAGAAGACATCTGGGTAATTCTGTCAAACCACATGTAAGCAATAGTCTAGGGCATTGTCGCTGGTACTCTTTTGGTTTAGACTTAGCTGCTCATTTTCTTAGAAGCACAAAATGAGAAGATGCTGCATTGAAAAGCTAAACAAAGAAGAAAACAAAACAAAACAAAACCCTGAATTGAAAGTCAGGGTCCTGGGACATAGTTTTGGTGTTGTTTACGGCCCGCTCATTGCACAGGCTTATGTGTAGTGTGTCTAGAGCCTGAGCCTTGGCTTATCATTTATACAAGAAGGGAACTGTACTTTAAAGTGTGTAGCAATCCTCCGAGCCTAAAACCGGAAACTGAGATGTCAATATCATTATAGCACATGCATTTTTACACTTTTAACCATTCTTGCCTTTAAATTTCTAGTTTTCTAGATAATTCACTTGTCTACTCCACAGGTTAGGAGCTAGGGTTAGTGGTCAGTTGTAGGAAACCTGAAATCTGAGGTTTGAGTCTAGATTTAAAATCATCCACAGGAGTTTAAGTTCTTCCCTCCTTCCTTATCTTTTCAAAGAAGGAGGCAGTTTAAAATGATCAACAAGGTTCCATTAAAAAGGCTTTCTACCTAGGATTGGCTACCTAGGTCATTAAATCCCATCCGTTCAAAGGATAATGCATGACTTGGCTGTATTTGTGCTGGGGGTGGAATTATTGGTAAAGGGATGGAGCATAAGGTAGAGGAAGTTTTAAGCTTAGATTTAAATTTGATATATGTGAGCTCAAATTGGGGCTTGGCCCCTCCTTGTTCTCTCTTATTAGAGACATGAGTACTTTGCCCAGAGTCACAGTGCTTCAATTCCCTCATCAATAAAGTCCTGGAGCTAGCAGCAAGGAGGCCCATTTGGAAGCTGATGAAGGAATTTAGAAAAATTCTGCACCAGGTTTATGATAAAAAGATGGGAAGGAGAGGACAGATTTGAAATATACAGAGCTTTAGAAATGACTACCTAGCAATGGATTAGATGTCAAGGGGAAGGAAGAAAGGATAAAGGGATAATAATACCCAGGTTTTTTTGTCTGGGCATCAAGAGATGTGATCCACCAAAATAACATACACAAAAGACGGAATATGGCTCAGTGAGTTGAATTTGATGAAAACGTATAAGGACCTGAGTTCAGATCACCAGCACCCACGTGAAAGTTAAGCATGTTGGTGCATGTTCGTAATGCTAAGATTGGGTGAGGTCTGATAGATAGAGGACCTGACAGGTAGACCAGCCAATTGGTGGACTCCACTTTCAGAGAGAAGTCCTTAAAACAAAGACAAAAACAAAAACCAAACAAACCATTAAGGTACAGAACAGTAGAGGAAGACAACTGAAGTTGATCTCTGTTCTTCAAACATATGCACACACACATGTATGCCCATATACACACTTGTACACATGTGGTTACATGCAAACACATGAACACATGACATATAAATCACACACACACACACACACACTCACAGTAAATCAATAAATAAGGTAGAGATGACCAACAGTGTAATAACTCAGTCCATTTAATGTTGTATCCTCACTTATTTTCATCTTTTCTCTGCTCTTCAGACATCCATGCCATCACAGTTGGTAGCTCAGTGGTCCACTGATGTTGGCAGGAAAGACAATGTTACTTCTGATTCTACAGTTTGTTTAATTATTTAATATGGAAAACGAATCTCAAGACATGTTTGTTTCTGGAGTTACATACATATAATTGACAAATCTTTATTGAAGACTGATGTGTCATTACTCAGTCATTTACCTAATCAAGAAAACACAGACCCTTACATCCTACCACTACCATCGTCACCATGACCACCACCACTACCACTGCTACCACCACCACCATCACCACTACTACCATGACCTCCACCACCACCATCACCATGACTACCACCACCACCAGTGCCACTGCCATCAACACCACCATCATGACCTCCACCACCACCACCACCACCACCACCACCACCATCACCATGACTTCCACCACCACCACAACCACCGCCACCATGTTACTCAGAACTTTAGCATATTGACACCCTATAGCTGTGGTGCATTCCTTCAAAGCCCCCTGGCATCGTATCAGGGTCACAAGTCCCAGATTCATAATTTGGCAGAACATTCCTTGCTCTGACTGTTTAAGTCCATATTATTTAATGT
>JADRCD010174430.1:0-17797 GCA_019843815.1 Montemys delectorum | reverse complement strand
CACTCTTCTTTCTTTCCTTCTTTCCTTCCTCTTTCTTTCCTTTCTTTCTTTCTTTCTTTCTTTCTTTCTTTCTTTCTTTCTCTCTCTCTCTTTCTTTGATGGCTAATCTTGGTTGTCAACTTGACACACCTGGGAATAGAAAACCTCAATTGTCTCTTCAGATTACCTTACACGTCTACCTAATTGATGGAAGAGGGATCTAGCCCACTGTGGGCAGCACCATCCCTATGTAGATGAGCCCAGTGTATATAAGGAAGGTAGCAGAATGTAAGCTTGAGAAGAAGTGTTCTATGCTTCCTGCTTCATGGTTCCTGTCTCAGGCTTCTGCTTTGGCTTCTTTCAAACATTGTTTGTGGCCTGGAAGTGTAAGCCAAAACAACTTTCCCCTCCCAAGTTGCTTCCGGTCATGATATTTATCACAGTAATAGAAACCAAACTAGAACACTTTATCGATTTTTCAGACAGTCTCATAGGGGCCTAGCCTGGCCTTGAACGTACTACTTAGCTAAGGCTGATCTTGAACTCTTGAGCCCTTTGCTTCTGAAAGACCCCCAAAGGGAGACTCCTGCTCAAGTCCCGGGAGAATGTGTACCCAAGGAACACGAGAGACCATCTTGATGTAAACACATGAGGTTGTTTAATAGTGGAGCTCCGGGTCGACACATAGCTCATGCAGGAGATAGAGGAATCAACCCTGAGGCTCAGGGGTTAGGGGTTTTTATAGGAAGGAGGTCTAGGGGAACAAAGGAATCAGCATAGCTTGTACATGATTGGCTAATTCAAATCCAGCTAGAATACATGCAGATCAGAGCATAGGGAAATTCCTAAGGGTGGTATTGAGGCAGCAGGGCATCTGGCTGGCCTCCAGCCATACCTCATCATTCAGTTGGGTCATCTTGCCCAGACAGGTCCCTGCTTGCCTGAGCCCACCCAGACATGTCCTATCTATCTCTTCTTGGCCTGCTAGTTCCCAGAATGTTCAACAGCTTGCTTGCTCATTCCCAGGCCTATGTGGGCAAGCTTGTGCTGGATTTTCAGGCTTATAATTCTCCTACCTGGCCAGCACAGGTCCCAAGCTTTAGTTACTCCTTTTCACTTCCATATCTTAACTTCTGGGACTACAGGTATGCACCCAGCTCCTAATCCACATTCTTGCAACAAGTTCACTACCAAATAGTGCAAAAGGTATCAGAGGAGAAAAATATAATTTTATTGCAATGGGAATAAGGTTTGCTCATTATCTTCTTCCAGGTAAAACTTCTCAACATCTATCCTTTTCATAAACAAATAGATTCACCATATCCAGGGAAATGGCAGATTTCCCGGGAACAAAGCCAGGTTCTGGGAATTAAATGTCATTGGTAATACAAGGTTGTGGACCTCGACTGGCCTAATGGGGACATTTCTTATCTGGGTAATGAGCAGGCTTTAATTTTAAGGTGCTGATTAGGGTCTGCACAGGGCCATTAACAGCAAAGTTGGAAATGAGACAGACATCCTGTCTGACGCAAGCCTCCGGTCACCCAGTATGGTTGCCCATGCCTCTCGGCTGCCACTAATTAGAGTAACTACCGGGTGAACAAGCTCCTGTCTTCTTTTTATAAAATCCATTCTATTCTTATAAAACCAAGTATAGTAAATTTCCATTCTCTTTATTGCTGTGTTCCAATAACCAGAAGAGGACCTGAGAAACTCGGACCCTAACGGGCCAGTCTCTGGAGACTTGGCACCGAGGCAAGGATGGAAGGAGCTCAGGCCATGGAGGCAGGGCGAGAGAAGGAAGAAGGAAGGCTGTGTCTCCACAGGGAGAGAGCTGAAGGAGTCAGCCTGACCTTCCAGAGCACACGGGAGGGGTTGGCTGCACAGCGACTTCTGGGAAAGGAGAATGATTTGACCTGAATTGCAAACAGGAAGCATTTGGAATGGTTGAGCAAAGAGCACAGTTGGGTTTTTCTGGTTTCTCCTTCTATGCAATCTGTGTGAGGTAGCACGACGGTACTGAGGGAATGGACCCGATTAGAGTCGATCCTTCTGAATTAATTTTTTATCCATTTATAAATTTTATTAGCGTATGTGTGTGCATGTGCATGCGTGTGTGTGTGTGTGTGTGTGTGTGTGTGTGTGCATGTATGTGTGCGTGATTTGTGTGTGTGTGTATGGTAGTGTATATGTGTGTGATTATTGTGTGTATGTGATATTGTGTGTGTGAATGTGTGTTTGTGACAGTGTGTGGTGGGGAGGGCATACTGGCACTACAGCACCGATGTGGAGGTCAGCTGACAATTCTGTAGGGTTTTCTCCTTTCATCTTTACATGGGTTCTGGGAATAGAACGTAGGTGGCCAGGTTTGCAAAGCAAGTGCCTTTGCCTCGAGCCATCTTGCTGGCCCCGTCTCTTGATTTATCTGTAAAAAGTGAAGGGACATGTGGCGTGTGAGGTGGTTCAAAGAGCGAAGGTACTTTTGATCTCCAAGGCCCACATAGTGGCAGGAGGAAAGACAGGCCGTCCTCTTCCCCCTGACATGTATGGGAAACACGGGTATCCCTGGTTACTACCACCCAGCCCCACAAATGAATAAATGATATCTGAGGGGCCAGGAAGAAAGGCCAGCAAGCACCCTGACATTCTTCCACTTGAACATTTCTTCTTAAGAGGATGAAACTGGGTTAGGAAGATAGTTCAGTTGGTAAGCTTGCCTCACAAGCAAGAGTTAGAGCCGCAGAACTTACATTAAAAAGGCAGAGGTGATACTGTGAGCTTTTATTCCCAGCCCTGTGTGGGCAAAGACAGGTGGATCCCTCAGGGGTTCTCAAGCCTGCTACTGAGCCTAGTTGGAAAGTTCCAAGCCGTGAGGGACCATGTCTCAAAACAAGGTGAATGGTGCCTGAGGAATGGCAGCTGAGGCTGACTTTTGGTCTCCCTGACACACACATACACACACACACACACACACACACACACACACACGCTTGTCTAACCTGCACACATGCACACAGGCATGTACACTTTCATGTAGAACACTCGCACACGAGGCAACCAGGAGTGGTGCTGTATGCCTATAATTCTAGCACTGGGGATATGGAGACAGGTGGATCAGAAGTCCAAGGCCATTATCTGTCACCGAGAAAGAAACAACAACAGGCAGGGGATGTACCTCCATTGGTAGGGTGCTTACCTAGTGTGCATGAACCCCAAGTTAGTCCCCCAGAATGGCATGAAACTGACACAGTGATGTATGTCAGCAACCCTAGCATTTGGGCACGTGGGAGGCTTCAGGTTAGAAGGACAGCTCACATCTTAACCTGTGCTTCATCTGCAGAGACAGGAGGCAAGAGGTGAGATAGAGAGTCAGGATGCCATAAGCTAAGCACAAGCAGGAAGCTCCAAGAAGATGCAGCTCTCCAAGAGGAAACCTTTGCATTCACCAAGGGCACTAGCCAAGAGACTTCAAAACATTTATTTCCCGGCCATGGGTTGACCTGGGCTAGCTGATAAATGGTATTTAAAAGACGACTTTGGGAGCTGGGGATAGGTCCCAGCTGGTAGAGTGCTTGCTTAGGATACATGCTGTCCTGGCATCCCGAGCTAGTGGCCCCAAGTTCTCAGTACCTAAAATGCAAAGGTGGGAGGGTGAGGAGTTTAAGGTGACCCTTGGCTACAGAGTGAGTTCGAGGCTAATCTAGACTAAATAAGACCTCGTCTCGATAAAAACACAACAACAAATCAAAACAAATCAGGTTTTGACTTATTCTTGTGAAAGACCTGAAATTGGTTGGGTGGAGTGACAAGAATGGAGAGATTCTTAGCGAACACCGCCATCTAGTGATACGACCCGATATTTAGTTCCAGGATGATGGCATGGACCTTGTGATCAAGATCAGCTTGATGTCAAAGTCCTGCAAGAAAAGACCTGAAGACCTTCTCTTGCTCTTTTAAAATCTCTTTATGTCACTGTGAAATACGCTCACTTCCTTTGACACTTTTGTGTAGGAGAAGAGGTTTGGAAGGTGTCTGCATATTTAGTTAATAACTCAGTTTTTATTGAGTGTTCTTTATGGGCTGGCCATTGCTCTAGGTCCTAGGGATAAACCACTGTATAAAATAAAAATAAAAAACTTACTGCCTAAATAACTAGACAGACATGAACATAGGAAATAAAGTAGGTGCTGACTTAGATAATGGTCTGAGGAGATAAAGGGAAAGGATGTTGGGATTGGTAGGGATACAGTTTTTTTTTTTTCTCCTTAGAAATAGAAAGTTCCATTTGATAAAAGAATGAGAGGGAGAAGGAAGTGGCTTATGCAGTGGTGGAAGGCAAGGAAGCATTTGGAGCCAAAGTGTTAGCAGCAGAGTAAAAACACATGGTGTCGGGTCGAAAAGGAAGTGAGAAAAAGGATCAGGTAGCTCCTGTGTGGTGGTGAAGGTTTGGGGGAGGTGAGACACCTCCGATGTTTTCATGTGTTTTATTGTTTATTATTATTATTAATCGTCGAGACGGGGTTTCACATATTTCAGGTCTTGAACTTGCTATGTAGCTTAGGATGTCCTTGACTTCTGACCTTCCTGCTGCCACACGTATTGGGGTCACACGTGTGCATTTACTATGTCTGGTTTAAGAGCTCCCGGGGTTCAAACATAGGACTTTGTGGATGCTAGGCAAGCACTCTACCACCTGAGATACGCCCAGCTCTTTCATTTGTATTTGCTGTGTTGAAAAGAAATTCACAATTCACTTCAGCCCTTTAAAAGCCCTGGTAAGCAGACTGTATTGGCCTTGGCAGGCAACAGCAAGGCCACCGAGAGTAAATTCAGCTGCTTAGGATGGTAAGTCAAGGCCAAGCAGCAGCTGTGAAATAGCATCAAGTGACTCACTTTGTGTGGATGCCCTTCCCAGACCCAAGCTTCTCCCTCTTCCTGATTTCTGAGATGCCAATTCAAACCACCTGCTTCTCACCACATTCTATCCTGGCATGATTCCAGCTCTTTTTACCCTTTGCTGCTAGAATCATTTAACATGAACCTGGCAAAGAGTTTTCTCACACTCTCTTACCAAGAAGCCCCGTGGTTCCTTTGGGGTGTGCATTGTCCTGGAGATATAATTTAATAGAACTAGCAGAGCTCAGTATTCCACACACCGAAACTTGAGAAAAGCCAGGTGAAACAATTCCTTCCTACTACAAAATCCTGTAGCTTAGTTGAGATGTTTTGTGTGCCAATTGGAAAAGTCTATCAGGAATAAAAAGAATGGTGACGATGCTGACAAATATTTTAAAACAGAAAGAATGGGTTGTTTTTGTGAGTTACACCATGCCTATCCGGCCCCTCACCAGGCTTACATTTTTTTTTGCTTACTATTTGGCTGTCTTGACTCTACTAAAAGCTTAAAATAAGCCCCCATGCCCACCTCTCAAGCCAGGACCTCTCTTGGGCCAGCTGGAGATCAGATCCGGTCTGTTTTGGCAGAAGGAAAGGACAGTGAGAGAGATGAGGAGAGAGGCTGGTGCACTGGTCTGGGTGGGACATCTGAGCTCATCTGCAGGATGTCTTGGCCCTGATGACTTGGGAAGGAGACAGGGCTCAGCCCACAGTGGGGTCTTGCTAGCTTCTTAATGGCAATAGGGTTATCCAGATTCACCTGCCCTTCCTCCTGCCATTCATAGGTCATTCAGTTCCCCTTAGTAGACTTTCCCGGTGATTATTGGAGGGAAGTCACTACAAATGGTGTATAGAAGGTCTATTGTGGATACTTCCACTGGAATCTTCAGCTAAAGTTGACAGTGATTATGAATCAGGGCCTTGTTATTGCCACCTGATGGTGTCCACTGTGACATCACTAGAGATTTCTTCTCTGGATCATCACATGTATTCAATCATGTATACGTTTTTCTATCTTACGTTAACATGGTGAATCACACCGAATGATTTTTTTTTTTTAAACTGAGGAGAAGTTTGCACTGTTATCTGTTTAAGTGAAAAACCTCCTAGAGCTTCATACATTTATAATTCCTAAACACATTGTTCAAAAGGGCTGGAGAAGTTGTAGCTCAGTGGTAGAGTGCTTGTCTAACATGTACAAGGTCCTGAGTTCAATTCCTTCCATGGAAAAAGCAAGCACAAATTATATCCCTCAGAAGAAAACCCAGGGCTAGTGAGATGGTTCAGCAGACAAAGGCACTTGCACCCATGGACAGACCTGGGTTTTGATTTCTGAGACCCACATAGTAGAAGGAGAGAATCAACTCCCGAAACTTACCCTTTGACCTTCACTTGGATGAGCGGCATATGCACATCCTACCTTACCACGGATGGCCGTTAGGCAATAATTTCTTCCCTTTCCTTCCGTCCTGCACCCTCCCCCTCAAAGCCCCTGGGATGCTTTCTGCTTCTATGGTTTACCTATTTTAGACTTTTTTAATAAGTAATTTAAAAAATACATTATTTGCATATGTGAGTATTTTGCCTGCGCATACAGCTGTGTGACGTGCGCATGCCTGTACACTTGGGGGCCAGAAGGGGGTGTCTGATTCCCTGGAACTAGAGTAACAGACAGTTGTGAGCTGCTCAGTGTGGGTGCTAGCATCCAGTCTCAGGTCCTCTGCAAGAGCCGTGCATGCTTTTAAGCACTGAGCCATCTGTCCAACCCTACTATCATATTTTCTCAGACAGGGTCTCTCATTGAACCCGGAACTCATAGATTTGACTGGACTGGCCGGCCAGCGAGGTCTCAGCATCCCCCTGTCTCTTCCTCTTCAGACCTGAGTTTACAAATGAAACCCTCAGGGGTGACCTTTAATTATTTTTAATATATGTGTATCTGACATCTGAAATGAGGTCCTCATGCTTGTCAACTGAGCCACCACCCCAGGCTCGGTCCCTTTCATTTTTACCCTTTATTCTCTTGCTAAAACGCCTCACTGTGGCCCCCAGATCTTCAGATAAAAGAGGTCATCCATGCTAGGCTCAGCTGCGTGAGCTTATTAGGCTCGAGAACAGGGCCAGTCACATCCATGACACAGAAGGTTCACCACTTCTGTACACCGGAAGCTTTCCTCTGCTTCTGCAGACCTGGAGTGACATCAGAAGCCCCGTCTAGGAGGCAGCTGGTGCTGGACTCTGGGGCTTAGGGTAGGTCAATGTTTGAGATCAGAAGACCTGGAAATGACTGTAATCTGAGAGGTAGGGGCTGAAGTTGGGAGGGGAGGGGAGATGCAATGGAAAAACGTGTCAGCTGGTGAAGGACTGGGAAGCGGTATCCTGGTTTGATTTGAGTATCCTTTTAATTTTAGAAACACTATCAGGAAGGAGGCTGGCTTGTGAGTTGAGCTGCCTGTACCGGCTCTAAATCACACGTCGCCGATGAGTGAGGATCCTCGTTATAAATGGAAACGTGAATTGGCACGTCCTCACTGATGGCAACGTTCTGAGGGTCTGGCTAACGTCAGCGCCTGGAGTGTTTGGGATCTAGTTTCCTGATCAAGTATAAATACATACAAGGGACACAAAGTTATTGGTTCTCTTCAGAAATAAGACCACTTTTATTGTGGCAGAGCTGAAGTGGATCCAAATAGGAATGCTTTTTGCTATATATATATATATATTATAGATGTACAGATGTATAGATGTATGCCTATTTGTAGACCGTTAGCCCCAGAGACTCTTAAGTGTTCTCAAGAAAAGCATCAAGTAGAGAAAGCATGTCTCAAAAACATCCCAGGCTGGCGCCTTCCTAGGCTTCAGTTTCTCCCCTTCTTTCTCCAGAGAGTTGCCCAGCCTCTACCTGCACTTGACCCCACATGGCCCACTCTCTGGAATGTTCTGTGCGCCTCTGGCTCTCCATTCCAGGAACTTTCAACATACACTTCTGCTGTCTTTCCTGGTGGATCACTTGCACCTGGGGCCTTGAAGAATCCAGCTTCGAGGGGTCTTGAAATAACGGGAGAACTGTCATTTGAAAAAGAGACTGGTCATTGCTTGTTTTATTGGTGGGATGTTCTATCTTTCTGTCCTTCCAGTTCATGACTATGGTGTATAATACTGGGTCCATTTGAAGTGAAATGTGCAGTTTCCCATGACTATATAGCCCTCTGTCCTTCCATTCCAGGTAATTTTGTTACATTAGCCTTTGTATTTACTTCAAGATTGATTATAACCTGAAATGTCTTGCATACAGTATCCACCATCCCAAAGGTCAGTTCTGCCAGGCTAGGGTTTGCTGTGGCTTCTCTCTCTTCCCAGAACAATGCCTGACCTCATTGTAGGTGCTTGTGAGGCCCTTGCTGGCTGAGTAACTTTGATGGAATCAGTAGTTTAAATATCATGAAAACCTCTGCTTCAGGGCCAGGCAGATGGCTCAGTGGATTGAAACACTTGACTTCCCAGGTAAGGATTCCCAAGACCCACAAGGTGAAAGAAAGAGCTGACTCCCTTATATATTCCTCTGATCTCTGCACATTATGCCATGACAGCACTCACACACACACACACACACACACACACACACACACACACACACTCACACACACTTTTAAAAAAACCCTTAGCTTTATATTGTAATTGCCTTTTATTCTCAAAAATATGTGTGTGGGCATACATATGTGTGTGGGTGCAGGAGCATGTGTATGTACACATATCTGTAGGCCTATGATTGGCGTCGTCTGGGCTCTTCCTTGTCTTCTCTCCTATTCGCTGAGCCAAGGTCTTTCGGCCAAACCCAGATCTGGCCAATACAGCTAATTTAGTTTGCCAACTTGCTCCAAGATCCCTTCTTCCATCTTTTCAAACACTGGAATTACAGGCAGGCTATCACATCTACCCATCACTTATATGGGTACCAGGGATTCAAACTCTTGCCTTCACTGGTGTTAAACACTGAACCATCTCCCTAACCTGCTGAGTATTCCTTGTGGTGGTTTGAAAGAGAATGCCCCCCCCCCAGACCCATAAGTTTAAATGCTTGGTCCCTGGTTACTGGAACTGTTTGAGAAGGATTAAGAGGTGCAGCCTTGCTGGAGTGGATGTGACCTTGTTGGAGGAGGTGTGTCACTGGGGGTGGGCTTTGAGGTTTCAAAAGCCTACTCTAGACTCAGTCTCTCTCCCTCTCCCTCTCTCACTCTGTCCATTCACCCCCCTCTCTCTGTCTCTTTCTCCCTCCCTCCCTTCCTCTTTCTTTCTCTGCAGATTAGGATGTGGAGCTCTCAGCTACTGCTCCAGCGCCATGCCTATCTGCTTCCCTCCATGGTGATCATGGACTAGCCCATAAAACTGTAAGCCAGCCCCCAACTAAATGCTTTCTTTTATAAGAGTAGTCCTGGTCATGATAAGACATCCTCTCCATTTACGCATTTACTATGTGTGCACGTGTATGCACTATTTGTGTGCAAATATACGCTCATACGTGCTATAGCATGTGCATGGAAGTCAGAGGACCACTTTCAGGCACCAAGTTTGTCCTTTCACTGTGTGGATTCCAGGGCTCAAACTCAGAATTCAGGTCACCAGGCCTTGGCAGGTACCTTTAACCTGAGCCATTTCACGTACTCCTATTGTCTCTCATAAACAATGATCTTGTCTAAGCTTCACCAGCCTGATGGCCAAAGTCACTTAACTATATTAGTGCCCAGCAAAGTTCTTGGATCTTTGATTGCTCTTAAATACCACTGAGAACTCCACAGAGTTGTTTGTGGGTAATGTCTGTCACAGGTCAGTGAAACAGACAGTAAAACTGACACTGTATAGTATATTCATCAACTCATTTAAGTAACAACAAACCCACTGTATTAATAGCATAGCTTTATTTCTGTTTCCAAAGTAGAGAGAAGCATCAATTAACATTTTTGCATATCCTTAAATTTTATCTAATCCCTATCTATCTATCTATCTATCTATTCTCTATTTAATCTATATCTATCATTTATCTATCATCTATCTAATCTCTATCTATCATCTATCTAATCTATATCACCCATCTATCACCTATCTATCATCTATCTAATCTATATCTATCACCCATCTATCTATCATCTATCATCTATCTATTCATCCATCTATCTATTTGTCATCTAATCTATCTATCATTTATCTATCATCTATCTATCTATCTATCTATCATCTATCTAATCTAGATCTAACTATCTATCATTTATCTATCTATCACCTATCTATCAACCTATCTATCTATCAATCCATCTATCTATTCATCCATCTATCTAACCTATCTATCATTTATCTATCTATCATCTATCTAATCTATCTAATCAATATCTATCTATCTATCTATCTATCTATCTATCTATCTATCTATCTATCCATCTATCCATGTATTTACCTACCTACCTACCTACCTACCTACCTACCTACCTACCTACCTATCGTGGGTGCTTGTGCACATGAGCACTGAGAGGTCAGAGGATATTTGCAGCACTTCTTTCTCTCTTTCCATACAAAGCATGGGAGCTCAGATCATCAGACTTCACAGCAAGCGCATTGACCCACTGGCCCTCGCATATCTCTGTAAAGCATGGCCTAATAGACTTCAGATGTTTTCTCATGTTTGTCTCTCTGCATGCCACCGTTGGGTGTGAAAGGGCAAGAGCAACAAAGGCAGACACCCTCTCAGCTTACTCGGCAGAGTGTTTTGAGTCCACAGACTCCTTGAGAAATCCCTTAAGTAGCCCCAGAGAGCCTTGAAAACCACATCAGGAACAAATGACTGACACAGACAGAGAGGAGTCATTGTGTGCTCTGGAAATGTCTACTTCTCTCTGCAGTGCCCTTTATTGTTTAATACTGAAATATGTTTGTATTCTTCAAGACGGCCAAAGATGACCAGGATGCTTGGTAAGCAGTGGACAGATGAACCCCAAATCACTAATCTGCTGGTTCGTACAAAGACATCCACACACAAAGAAAAACAACAGTAATGAATATGTGCCTTATGGTTGGTGAAATGGGCCCATTGGAAGATGCTTGCTGCCAAGTTTACCAACTTGAGTTCGATTTCTGGAACTCTATGATGGTTTGACTAGGTATGGCCCCCATAGACTCATATGTTTGAATGCTCGGCCTATAGGTTGTGGCAGGATTAGGAGGTGGAGTGGGGGGTTGGGGTGAGGAGCTCTGGCTGGATCCTGAGGGGAGAATTCTTGGCTTGTGGGTGGCTGGCTTGAGCTTGGTTTTGGTGACGGTCATGGCTGGGAGCACAGGGAGGGCGTCTACAGGAGACTAGATGGCGGCTGGACAGGGGAAGGCTTTCTCCATGGCTTCCCAAGGTGGATCCCAATGAAAAGAGGCAGTCCATGGTTTTAAGGCATTTATTGTCATGGCGGAAAGTGGATGAGTAAAACCATACCTCACTCTCAGGGCGGGCCTGAGGTTAAATACCTGTTGCAGGGAGGCGTGTCTGAGAAGGAGAGTTTATTGGCTAAGTCTTCCAAGCCTTTAGATCTCATTAAAATGGAGATCTGTCTTGAGTCTACATCCTCTACCTATGGAGGGGTTTGGGGGCATTGCCCTTACATGACTGATGGCCACAAATCTATGGAGGACTGTGGCCTCGTGCCAGGAGCCTGGTTACCTGGGAATCAAGCGAAACAGTTACCGTCCCTTTAGGATCACCTTGGTTTCTAGCCTTAGCTCAATGAGGAACCAGGCTGCCTTTCATTAAGACAGACCCATATGGTGGAGTCTGGCTTTTGGCTTCTGCACATGTACTACATCACCCCACCCCCACCCCACAATTGCCAATGTATAAATCAATGTAATTTTTTTTAAATGCGTTATTAGCCGGGCGATGGTGGTGCACACCTTTAATCGCAGCACTTGGGAGGCAGAGGCAGGTGGATTTCTGAGTTCAAGGCCAGCCTGGTCTACAGAGTGAATTCCAGGACAGCCAAGGCTACACAGAGAAACCCTGTCTCGGAAGAAAAAAAAAAAAAAAAAAAAGCGTCATTAACTATGTGTTGATGTTCTGTCTTTTCTGAAGGTTTTTGCTACTCTACAAGAATACTTCCTGGTAGGCACTATCAGTCTCATTCCATAGACAAAGAAACAGAAGCTCAAAAAACTGAGATAAGGGCTGGAGAGGGGGCTCGGTGGTTTAAAGCAGAGGTTCAAGTCTCAGAAATCGCATAGTGGCTTACAACCTTCTATAATTCCACTTCCAGGAGCCTGGTGCCCTCTTCTGGCCTCTATGGGCGCTGCATTCACATAGTACACTTAACATTCATGCAGGCAAACTCGGATAGGTAAAATGTAATAAATCTTAAAAACAATTGAATAGCGTGTGCAAGAATACAACAAGGTCCGAAAGTGGAAGAGTAGTGGCTGCTTCAATCCAAGGTTTCTTTACACAGTCGCATGCAAGGTCACCTGGGTTGGTTATTTTCATAGTCAACCTGATACAAATAACGTCACCTGAAAAGGGGGGACCTTGATTGAAGAGTTTCCTGAACCAGATTGCTAGGTCAGATGTCTGAGGGGGGGATTGGGTGGGTTGATGATTTTTGTAGAAAGGCAGAGTCCACTGTGGGCAGCGTCATCCCTAGGCACGTTAGGGATCTGGGCTGTATAAAAGGGAGCTGAGTGAGCCAGAGGGAGCTTTTCCTTTGCTCCCCTCTCCCCTGGTTTATCAACATCCTTTTCTGACTCGGAGCCCAAAAGAGAGATAAAAAGAAGGGGGTGGTGTCTTTGTCACCTGTCCTTGCCCGAAGCCTTTCCGGGTGTGTGGCAAATGCTTCCAAGAGCCTGACTTTCCCAGGGCCCATATCTGATCACCTCAAAGGTTTCCATAGCCCCTACCCACACTGCCTTCTGATGTGAGTGAAGGGCTGGTGAGCAGGCTTCTGTGCCTCTCCCAATTAGCATCCCTTCCTGAGTGTTCATCAGCTCTCCCATCAGTACAACTAAACCCGAGATATTTCAGAGGGAAAATTTGCTTGAACCCTCAGTTTCAGACTTGATCTGTTCTTTTGGGTCCATGGTGTGGAAGACACAGGACAGGGCAGTAAGACAGATGAAATGACTGACCTCCTGTGACCATCTGGAAGGGTAGGATCCCAGTGACTTAAAACCTCCTACTAGGTTCTGTCTTTTAAAGGGTCCCCTAATTTCCCAAGGTGCTAAACTGAAGGACAAGCCTTCAACACTTACGGGACACCCACCCAACATTTTTATGTGCGTTCTGGGGATCTGAACGCTGCCCTTCACACTTGCATGGAAAGTATTTAACGTACTTAGCCGTTTTTCTAGCCCCAGCTGTTTGGATTTTTTTTTTTTTTTTAAGACACGCACATTTTCAACTTAAGAACTTGTTAAAAAGAAAAAAGACTCTTAAATAAAGAAATGGCCACTGACTTAACATCTTCATGCTCAAGTGATCGTTAATAGTGTTTTGATTCTTGCTAATCTCTCGAATATGATTGAGCATATTACAAAATTCATTTTAGAGTACATACAACTACATATAGCTTAAGCAGCTTCAGTTCAACCAGAAAATGTTGTCAGGCTTCCAGAGTACGGGTACTAAGTCAGAGCAACACTGCTTTTCCCTGATGCTAACTCTTCAGAGGAGGGAGAAGACAGCAGCTGTTGTGTGGCCGGTTTTTTTAACAAGGTGAAGTATGCTTCCGAACGGGGAGAGACGGACGTTGATGCTGACAGGAGGTGATTTCCTGCCTTGGCCACTGTCTGTGTGGACAAAAGTATTCTGAGAGTTGGATAACTCACACAGTAATGCCCCAGGGGCCTGCTGATCTCCGGCTGCCTGATATCACCGCATAGTGAGAAGGCTGGCAGTCAGAAGGTAGGATAGTCAGCCTCCGGTCTGTCCTGTGACAGTCAGCAGAGCACCCTGTCAGCCAGCTCCCGGCCAAGGTTTCCCAATCAGTGCCTTAAGAAGAGAAAACGGTACAACACCAAGTCTACCCTCTATCCTCAGTTTTCCTATTTGCTTTACTAAGTAAAGAAAACATTTTTAAAGTGTCTGCTTTAAATCTGAAAATACAAGTTGGACTTATTTCTGTAACAAAAGGATGTTTGGCGTTCAAAAGCCAAGTGTTTTTTTTTTTTTTCTTTCATTAAGTAAATGTTTATGGGTATTTTGTCTGCACATACATCTGTGCATTACATGCATGCAGTGTTCTTGGAGGCCAAAAGAGGGAGACAAATCCCCTGGAACTGGAGTTACAGATGGTGGTGAGCTGCCATGTGAGTGTGCTGGGAATCAAACCCAGAGCCTCTGGAAGATCAGCCTGTGCTCTTAAGCAAAGAGCCATCTCTTCAGCCTCATATCAGTAAATCTGTCAGGACTGACAGATTTCAAGGCATATAATGACAAGAATCTTCAGGCAGATGGTAGTGCAAGGGGACTTCCATAACCAAATAAAAATTAACTGCTTACTATTCTAGCCAAGGCTGGAGCTGAGGCCAGGCCTGTCATCCAGGCTACTCAGGAGACACAGGCAGAACAGTGTAAGCCAGAGGACAGCCTGGGAGCTTAGTGAAGATCTTGTTTCAAAATAAAAAATAGGTCAGTGGTAGAGAGCCTGCCTAGAATGAGCCAGGCCCTGGGTTCGATCCCCAACACAACTAAACGAAAGCAAACCAAATGAAAAGAACCCGAAGCAAATAGTGTGTTTATTGGAGACACACAGAGTGCACTTTCTTGGAGTTATTCAGGACATTGGTACTCTTGGCACAGCAGAGCAATTAAATGGATAAATTAAGCTTTCTTATCTGTCAGTATGAGCTAAAGAAACAATATTAAGCCAGGTATGCTGGTGAATGCCTTTAATTCCAGCACTCCGAAGGCAGAGTTGATGGATCTCTGTGAGTTTGAGGCAACCTGGTCTACATAGTTCCAGGCCAGGGTTACATAGCAAGACTCGGGGAATTGGGTTCTAGGAGGGAGAGAGGGGAGCAGAGTCTCAAACCTGAGAGAAAGGCTCCCGAGACCAGCATCAGGATGCAGGTATACTGTATTGCACAGCAGCGAGTGTTTTTATACAGCTTTTGGACCAATGGGGAATCAACAAGAGCTCTGGAGTAGCCAACCATCCCACTGTCTCTATGGAGAAGTGCCAGGCTGCGGGCACCCAAAGGAACTTCTGTGCAGGCGGGGGAAGCAGCCATTGCCCAGTTCTCCACCCATTCCTAGGTTCCACCAATTTGCTAGGATCCTCTATTTTGTGTTGCTCGTTATGCCAGTGGACATGGGCACTTGTACTATCAGAGCAGTGAAGTCTCCTTCACCATCTTCCAGGCCTCATCTGGGGGATGTAGCACCCACAGTCCTTACTGATACTTGTAAAATTTGATTTTAGATTTTGCAAGGAACATGGTTGCTAGGTTTGTTGTTGTTGTTGTTGTTGTTGTTGTTGTTGATATCTGCTCATGGCCAATGCATTTGTGTATATACAGACTGATTTTTTGTTTTTTCGAGACAGGGTTTTTCTGTGTAGCCCTGGCTGTCCTGGAACTCACTCCGTAGACCAGGCTGGCCTTGAACTCAGAAATCCACCTGCCTCTGACTGATTGGTTTTGATAAATGTTTTGTCACGCTTTAAAAAGAATGAGAATGCATGGGCCTGGACTATCTTTCTTTGAGCAGGACAGGTGGTTCAAGAGTTGAGAGCGCTGGCTGCTCTTCCATAGGTCCCAAGTTCTGGTCCCAGCATGGACGTGGCAGTTCATAACTGTCTCTAAATCCATTTCCAGAGGAATCTAGTACCCTATTCTGGCCTCCACAGGCACTGCATGGTAGAGTAAGTATATATATATATGCAAGCAAAATACTGATAGATCTAAAATTAAAAAAAAAATAGTAGGTCTTAAAAAGAAAGAATTAGAATGGCTGAGTGTGAATTCAAGACTCCCTCCATTATCTAGGGGGTCAAGCCTTTAAATTACATTATTTCATGGCTGGAGAGATGGCTCAGTAGTTAAGAGCACTTTCTGCTCTAGAGGACAGGAGTTCAGCTCCCAGCAACCACATTGAACAGTTTACAACCACCTGTAATTCCAGCTCTACGGCATCAGTGCCCTCTTCTGGCCACTGTAGGCACCAACATATACACGAAATACACTCATACAGACATATAAATTAAAAATATATATATTTAAATTATTTTGTGCAAACCTTGAATCTCCTTGCTTATGTTTTAGGTTGCTAGGCTGGATGTTGAAAATTATGCAGTCCGGTTGTACATTTTGTGGTCATATTATATTTAGCACCACCAATTATTTTTTGCAGGCAGAAGGATTTCAGAATAACTGGTCTGTCATGTTGTAAGAAGTAGAAACCTCAATTATTTTTCTCTCTTTCTTAATTATAAAAGATACTTTTGGAATAGATGACATGCGCACTAGGTTGAAAATTTAAGAACTGAAAGCCATAACACATTAACTACTTTTCTCTTCGTTATAACAAAATATCTGGTAGAAATGACTTCAGAGAAGAGGGATTTACCGAGGCTCAGGTTCGAGGAGATGCGCTTCATCATGGTGGAGAGGCCATGGATCAGCTCACTGCTGCAGGACCGTGTGGCTGAGACTGACCATATCTCTACTAATCAGGAAGCAGAGAGTCTAGATTAGGAGTCAAGCCATGTTGTAACCCTCACAACCCACCCCCTGTGACCCACTTCCTCCAGCTACGTTCTATCAACTGAAAGCTCCACAACCTTCTAAAACCACACCCCCAGCTAGGGACCTAGTGTTCAAATGGATGAGCCTGTGGCAAACATTTTACTTAGAAGACATAGGATACAAAAGGGAAAGTTACATAGTTGCTACTCTCTCCCAGATTCACTTACTGTTTCTGAGTTCTTCCAGCGATTTCTTCAGATCAGCCTCTGCCTACCTTTCTCTTTTGTCTCTTTCTCCTCCTTTCCCCCCTTTCTTTCCTCTTCCTTTGACACAGCAGACATTTCTATACTGCATGCGTTGTTCTCTGCTCTCTACCTTATTTTTTTTTTTTAATTTATTTATTTTTTTAATTAGGTATTTTCTTCATTCACATGTACACTTTCCCTCTCCCATTTTCCCCTCCAACACAAACAAACAAACAAACAAACAAACACAAGAACAAACCCCTTCTGCCTCCCCCCTCCCAATGCCTGTCCCCCCACCCTCTCCCACCCATTGGCCCTCGCATTCCCCCACACTGGGGCACAAAACCCTCACAAGGCCGAGGTCCCTCACTCCTATCGATGATCGAATTTGCAATCCTCCACCACATACCTGCTGCCAGTACACTCAATCCCACCCTGTATAGTCCTTGATTGGTGGTTGGGTCCCTGGGAGCTCTGAGGGTACTAGTTAGTAATTGTTGTTCGTCCTAAGGGGCTGCAAACCCTTCAGCTCCATAGAACCTTTCTCTAACTCCTTCATTGGGGACCGTGTACTCAGTTCAATGAATGGCTGTGAGCCTCTACATCTGTATTAGTCAGGTATTGTCAGAATCTCTTAGGAGATAGCTATATGCTTGTCCTTCCTTCAGTCTCTGCTCCATATTTACTCTCTGCCACTCCTTCTGTGGGTATTTGATTCCCCTTTTTAAGAAGGAATGAAATGTCCACCTTTTAGTCTTCCTTCTTCTAAAGTTTCTTATGGTTTGTGGGTCGTTCTTCCTGTATTCCCAATTTCTGGGCTAATAACCACTTATCAAAGAATGCATTCCATGTGTGATCTTTTGTGATTGGGTTACCTCACTCAGGATGATACTCTCCAGATCCATCCATTTCCCTAAGAATTTTATAAATTCATTGTTTTTAATAGCTGAGTAGTACTCCATTGTGTAGAT
>JADRCD010174429.1:0-12718 GCA_019843815.1 Montemys delectorum | reverse complement strand
TTTTTTTTCGAAACAGGGTTTCTCTGTGTAGCCTTGGCTGTCCTGGAACTCACTCTGTAGATCAGGCTGGCCTTGAACTCAGAAATCTGCCTGCCTCTGCCTCCCAAGCGCTGGGATCAAAGGCGTGCGCCACCATGCCCGGCTAAAACTTTCAATTACCATAGATGGAGAAAACAAGATATTCCATGACAAAGCCAAATTTACAGAATATCTTTCCACAAATCCAGCCCTACAAAGAATAGTAAGTGGAAAACTGCAACACAAGGAGGGAAACTACTCCCAAGAAAAAGCAAGACATTAATATTTCAACAAACCCAAAAGAAGATAGCCATACAAACTTAATTCCACTTCTAATAACAAAAATAACAGGAAGCAACAATTGCTGGTCCTTAATATCTCTTAACATCAATGAACTCAATTCCCCCAAAAAAAGATAGACTAACAGACTAGATAGGTAATCAGGACTCAGCATTTTGCTGCATACAGACAGGAATTACACCTCAGTGACAAAGACAGACACTACCTCAGAGTAAAAGGCCAGAAAAAATTTCCAAGCAAATGGTCCCAAGAAACAAGCTGGAGTAGCGAATCTAATATTGAATAAAATCAACTTTCAACCAAAAGTTATTTAAAAAGATGAGGATAGACATTTCATTCTTATCAAAGGAAACATCTACCAAAACGAACTCTTAATTCTGAATATCTATGCTCCCAATGCAAGGGCGCTCACATTCATAAAAGAAACTCTACTAAAGCTCAAAGCACACATTGCACTATTATTACAAAATAATAGTGGGAGACTTCAACATCCTACTCTCATCAATGAACAGATCATGGAAACAGAAACTAAATAGAGACACAGTGAAACTAACAGAAATTATGAACTAAGTGGATTTAACAGATATCTATAGGACATTTTATCCTAAAACAAAATAATATACCTTCTTCTTAGCACTTCATGGTACCTTCTCCAAAATTGACCATATATATAATATGTCACAAACAGGTCTCAATAGATACAAGAACATTGAAATAATTCCATGCATCCTATCAGGTCACTAATGTGACTAAAGCTGGCCTTCAATAACAACAAAAACAACAGAAAGCCCACATACACATGGAAGCTCAACAATGCTCTACTCAATGGTAACTTGGTCATGGAAGAAATAAAGAAAGAAATTGAAGACTTTTTAGAATTCAATGAAAATAGAGGCACAACATACCCAAATGTATGGGACACACTGAAAGCAATGCTAAAACGAAAACTCATACCTTTGAGTGCCTCAAAAAAGAAACTGAAGAAAGCATACACTAGCAGCTTGACAGCACACCTGAAAACTCTAGAACAAAAAGAAGCAAACACACTGAAGAGGAGTAGATGGCTGGAAATAATCAAATTCAGGGCTGAAATCAACCAAGTAGAAACAAAAAGAACTATACAAAGAATCAATGAAACCAGGACCTGGTTCCTTGAGAATATCAACAAGATAGATAAACCTTTAGCCAGACTAAGCAGAGGGCATAAAAACAGTATCCAAATTAACAAAATGAGAAATGAAAAGGGAGACATTACAATAGAAACCGAGGAAATTAAAAAAAATCATCAGAATTTATTACAAAAGCCTATACTCAACAAAACTGGAAAATCTGGATGAAATGGACAGATACCAAGTACCAAAGTTAAATTAGGGTCAGATAAACCATCTAAACAGTCCCATAACCATCTGGACCCCAGAGATCTCTCAAACACTGGACCACCAAACAGACAGCATATACCAGCTGATGTGAGGACCCCAACACAATACAGTAGAGGACTTCTGGGTCTGTGTTCATTCAGGGGTGATGCACCTAACCCTCAAGAGACTGGAGGTCCCAGGGAGTTTAGAGGTCTGGTGGGGTGGGGAATTAGGGGCATCCACATGGAGACAAGGGTGGGGAGGAGGTGTGGGATGTGAAACAATCAGAGGGTGGATCGGGGGGCAGGGAATGGAATATGAAATGTAAAAAATAAATTAATTTAAAAACAAAATAAATAAAATGTCAAAATTAAAAAAAAATAGAAACAGTCAATAAAAGCCTCCCAACCTAAAAAAGTCCAGGACCAGGTGTTTTAGTGTAGAATTCTATCAGACCTTCAAAGAAGACCTAAAACCAATGCTCTTCAAACAATTCCACAAAATAGAAACAGAAGACCCACTACCAAATTTATTCTATGAAGCCACAATTATGCTTATACCTAAACCACACAAAGACCAAACAGAGAAAGAGAACTTCAGACCAGTCTCCCTTATGAACATTTGATGCAAAAATACTCAATAAAATTCTTGCCAAGCGAATCCAAGAACACATAAAAACGAACATTCGCCACAATCAAGGATGGTTCAGTATATGGAAACCCATCAATGCAATTCACTACATAAACAAAGTCAAAGAAAAAAGTCACATGATCATTTCATTAGATGCTGAAAAAGCATTTTACAAAATTCAGCATCCTTTCATGTTAAAAGTCTTGGAAAGATCAGGAATTCAAGGCCCATACCAAAACATAGTAAAAAGCCGCATACAGCAAACCAGAAGTCAATATTAAACTAAATGGAGATAAACTTGAAGCAATCCCACGAAAATCAGGGACTAGACAAGGCTGCCTACTCTCTCCCTATCTATTCAATATTGTACTTGAAGTCCTAGCCAGAGAAATTAGACAACAAATGGAGGTCAAAGGGATACAAATTGGAAAGGAAGAAGTCAAAATATCACTATTTGCAGAAGATATGATATTCTTCTTAAGTGACCCCCACTCCAAAATTGTATCAGAGATCTCCTTCACCTGATAAACAACTTTAGCAAAGTGGCTGGATATAAAATTAACTCAAACAAATCAGTAGCCTTCCTCTACTCAAAACATAAACAGGCTGAGAAAGAAATTATGGAAATTACACCTTTTACAAGAGTCACAAATAATATAAAATACCTTGGTGTGACTCTTATCAAAGCAAGTGAAAGATATGTATGACAGGAATCTCAAGTCCCTGAAGAAAGAAATTGAAGAAGGTCTCAGAAGATGGAAAGATCTGCCATGTTCGTGGATTGGCAGGGTTAATATAGTAAAAATGTTCATCTTGCAGAAAGTAATCTACAGATTCAATGCAATCCCCATCAAAATTCCAAATCAATTCTTCATAGAGTTAGAAAGAGCAATTTGCAAATTCACTTGGAATAACAAAAAACCCAGGATAGCAAAAACTATTCTCAACAATAAAAGAACTTCTGTGGGAATCACCATTCCTGACCTCAAGCTGTATTACAGAGCAATAGTGATAAAAACTGCGTGATATTGATACAGAGACAGACAAGTTGATCCATGGAACAGAATTGAAGATCCAGAAATGAACCCTCATACCTAGTGTCACTTAATCTTTGACAAAGGAGCTAAAAACCATCCAGTGGAAAAAGGACAGCATTTTCAACAAATGATGCTGGTTCAATTGGAGGGCATCATGTAGAAGAATGCAAAATGATCCATTCTTATCTCCTTGTTTAAAGCTGAAGTCCTCCACATAAATCCAGATACATTGATAGTAATAGAAGAGAAAGTGGGGAAGAGCCTCAAACATATGGGCACAGGGGAAAATGTTCTGAACAGAACACCAATGTCTTATGCTCTAAGGCCACGAATTGGCAAATGGGACCTCATAAAATCGCAAAGCTTCTGTAAGATAAAGACACACTCAATAGGTTAAAAAGGCAACTAACAGATTGGGAAAAGATCTTTACCAATTCTACATCTGACAGAGGGTTAATATTTAATACATTCAAAGAACTCAAGAAGTTAGACTTCAGAGAATCAAATAACCCTATTAAAAATGGTGTACAAAGCTAAACAAAGAATTCTCAACTGAGGAATAGTGAATGGCTTAGAAACACCCAGAGAAATGTTCAATATCCTTTGTCATCAGGGAAATGCAAATCAAAACAACCCTGAGCTTCCACCTGACACCAGTCAGAATGGGTAAAATCAAAACCTCAGGTGACAGCAGGTACTGGCAAAGATGTGGAGAAAGAGGAACACTCCTCCATTGTTGGTGGGATTGCAAGCTGCTACAACCACCCTGGAAATCAGTTTGGCTGTTTTTCAGAAAATTTGACATAGTGCTACCTGAGGACCCAGGTATCCACTCTTGGGCATATACCCCAAATACATTCCCACATATTACAAAGACACATGCTCCACTATATTCATAGCAGCCTTATATATCATAGCCAGAAGTTGTAAACAACCCAGGTGTCCCTCAATGGAGGAATGGATACAGAAACTGTGATACTTTTGCAAAATGGAGTACTACTCAGCTATTAAAAACAATGACTTCATGAAATTCTTAGGTGAGGTAACCCAGTCACAAAAGAACACACATGGTATGCACTCACTAATAAGTGAATATCAGCCCAATAGCCTGGAATACCCAAGATACAAATCACAGGCCACTTTAAGCTCAAGAAGAAGGAAGACCAAAGTGTGGATGCTTCAGTCCTTCTTACTATGCATATAATTCTGTGAATTCCGTGTTCATAGTCTCCATGAGGTGACTTAAACTTCTTGTACAGCTACAACTTCCCAAAAGTAGGAAAGGGAACTTTACCCCTAGTAGATAAATTTTCTTTCTCTTTTAATTATAGCATTGTGAGATTCTGGTGTAATATAAAAGAGTTTCAAACACTATTGTACATATTAGAATATTTTAGCCAAAACTCACTGTAGAGGAGTTACATATTTGTCTGCAGAAGTCAATGCAGAACCGTGTGTAAGAGTCTTTGCTGAGTAGCTTGTCATTAGTAAGGAGAGGAGTTATTTAAGTAAATAGCTAGTGTGCATGTTAAAATATTTTCAAAGTTTTCTTATAGTGATATTTTTATTGAAATATCAAAATCCCAGATTTTCCAAATATTTCTCATCAAAGATAAAGAAGAAATAATTTTTCACATGACAATATGCTGGTGACCATCTTTACGGTACTTAAGTAACTGACCAGTTTAGTTACATTTTGAACATCGACACCACCCAAGTTTTTGTATCTTAAACTTGGGCTGTAGTACTTAAATAAATATGAGTTGCCAGATCTTCAAGAAAGTATAAATACGCCTGAGTCAAAATTCAGAGATTGTTACAGGGTGTTTTTGGTCAACGCTATCTTTCCCTATTGACTGACATTCTAGAAACGTAAGGATAGTTCTAGTCTTTGATCTTATTATTCCTTTAATAGTATTCATATATGAGATTCTATGTCATTTTTAAGACATAAAGAGATGTTTATTTTTTAAGGTTAAATTGTAATTTTTATTTTTAATTAATAAGTATTAATTAACACCCCAAACGCAGTTCCCCTCCTAGTCCCAGTCTTTCAGAGTCTGTCCCCCATCTTCCTCCTCTTCTCCTGTGAGAGGGTGAGGCCCCTCCTGGGATAGTTCCCCAGTGTAGCACATCAAGTCTCTGTAGGGTTAGGTGCATCCTCTCCCATTGCAACCAGAAAAGGAAGCCCTCTGTGCCAGGGGTCTCAGTCCAGCCCATATATGCTCTTTGGTTGGTGGCTCAGTCTCTGAGAGCTCCAGGTGCCCAGGTTAGTTGACTCTGTTGGTCTTCCTGTGGCGTTCCTATCTCTTTTGGGGTCTTCAATCCTTTGCCTTACTCTTCCATATGGGTAGCCAACCTCTGTTCAATGTTTGGCTGTTGATATCTGCATCTGTTTCAGCCAGCTGCTAGATAGAGCCTCTCAGAGGACAGTTATGGTAGGTTCCTGTCTGCAAGCATAACCGAGTATCCATTAATGGTGTCAGGGATTGGTGCTTGCCCATGGGATGTGTCTCAAGTTGGGCCAGTTATTCATTGGCTATCCCTTAACTCTCTGCTACATATTTGCCCCTCCGTATCTTTTAGACAAGACAAATTTTGGGTTGAAAATTTTGTCAGTGGTTTGGTGTCCCTAAAGCTCCAATGAATTCCTTTCTGGCCACAGTGGGTAGCCTTTTCAGGTTCCATATCACCACTGCTGTGAATCTTAGTTAAGGTTGCCATCATTGATTCCTTGAGAGCCTCCATCCACCCAAGTCTCTGGAATATTCTCAAGATGCCCCAACCCCTGCCAGTTGCAGATTTCCATTCATTTTTCTTGGCCCTTTAGCCCTCTTTCCTGTCTCTCCCCATGCCTGATCCTGAATACTGCCATTCCCCTTGCTGTCTTCTCTCCCTCTCAGTTCCCTTCCTTCATCTGCCTCTTATGATTATTTTGTTTCCTCTTTTAAGTAGATTTAAGCATTTTTGCTTGGGCCTTCCCTATTGTTTAATTGTGGATATCCTATACTTTATGGCTCCCACCCACTTATAAGTAAGTTCACACCATGCATGTCCTTTCAGCTCTGGATTACCCAACTCAAGATGATATTCTCAAATTCCAGCCATTTGCTTGCAAAATTCGTGATGTCTTTGTTTTTAGTGGCTGAATAGTATTCCATTGTGTAAATGTACCACATTTTCTTTCTATTCTTCAGTTGAAGACATCTGGGTTGTTTCCAGTTTCTGACTCTTAAAAATAAAGCTGCTATGAACATAGTTGAGCAAGTGCCCTGTGGTATAGTAGGACATCTTTTGGATATATGCCCAGGAGTGCTCTATCTAGGTAGAAGTATAAATTATATAAATTTATATTATTATATTATATTATATTACTATTATAAATGTATGTCATACCTTATAATTATCATGGTTGTTATAATTGTATTCAATATATATCTGAGAGAAAAGGAGTTTTTTGTTGGACTAAAAGGAAGAATTGTTGAGGTTTGATCTTGCTGTTTATTGTAATGCTAAGTGCAGCCCCCAAGATGAGAGTCTACACATAGAGTCAAGTGAACTAAGTGACTTTGTCCCCAAGTTAGTTCTGATTCATGAATAAAGATGCCAACAGCCAAGAGCTGGACAGAAGAGACATGAGCAGGGTTTAGTGTTCCTGGGCTTGGGGGTCAAACGAGAATTAAGAGGAGCAGAAGAAAGAGGAGGAAGAAGAAGCCACATCGCTTGCATATTCCAGGAGACCTAGGCTCCCCTTTGGAATTAATTTGGTTTTCTATGAGTTTTCTTTTGAAATGACTTTGCTCACCACAACTAAGACAGTTGAGATTTTTGAATGTCTCAAGGCCTCTTGTGGTGGCTTCTCTTATTAAGGCTATTATCAAGTGAATGAGTTCTAACATCTAATCCACTCATCTTCTGATGCTGACCTTGCTTTCAATCATCTGATTACTTCTTTACATTCAACATTTACATTTTCAAAAGCTAAAGACTCAATTAGTGCTCTTCTTGCTAATGGATCTGATATACTTTCTACAGTTGAATTCAACCTTTGCAAACAAAAAGTCAGGGGA
This sequence comes from Montemys delectorum, assembly GCA_019843815.1. Lineage (NCBI taxonomy): Eukaryota > Metazoa > Chordata > Mammalia > Rodentia > Muridae > Montemys > Montemys delectorum. The sequence goes on along the minus strand of JADRCD010174429.1, from coordinate 5,305 downwards.
TGTTTCTTTTAGACTTTGCATGGCCATGACAAGAGACAATCAATGGTTCAAGACTTATCCCTGTTTCTGAGACCTTGTCTCGGGCATTTAAGGCTGCCAAGTGACATAATGTCAAGGTTTCTTCATCTTATTTGGCCTGCACCTCTACCTCAGCAAAGTGACCCGCACCAAGCAGCAGATCTTTAGAAATATTTATACCTCTGACTTTATTTTTTTGTGCTATCTCTTTCACCTCTTCTCTTCACCGTGAGAACCATTGTAAATATGGCCCAAATTTTAATATTGCTTTTGCCATTTCATTCCTGTCTTGAGGGATTATTCTATTTTTGATAGCCCAAGAAGTCAGAATTTATTTTACAAACAAGGACTGCATTCCAAAATTAGTTACACTGTTCTTAAATTTTCTCATTTCTAACACATCCATGGGTTTTTCATTCAAATTCCTGAGATTTTGTGGATGTTTATCATTTGCTGGTCCTTGTTGTATATTAATCAGATAAACTAAATTTAGTTTTCTGACAACCTTTGTTTGGCTTTCTCAATTCTGTCTTCTGTCTCTGGATGATTACTTTCCCTAACTAATTTTTTAAGTCCCTCTTTTAAAGTCTTTGCCCATATTTCATATCTGTCTACTACTTGTATCTGTCTCATCCTGGCATTTTGTTCACCCTGAATTATAGCTTGTTGTAACCTCTCTTCCAGAGTCTGTTCCCACATCTCTTTTTTTCCTTTCATCGTTCATCTTGTTCCAAGAAGGCTGGTTCAGGGTAGAGATGCCCACCTCAGCCTGCTCTGGGAACCCAAACTGTGTCATATCACTGGAACTGGCTATGTAGAGCTGAGGGTTGTGGTACTGCTTCTGGTTGCTGCAGTTTGCTGGGGCTTAGGGATCGAGCCTCTCAGTTAGGTCTCTGCAGACCCCTTAGACAGACACACTTGTTTAATTTCAATCGTGCCTTGACTTGAATGCACAGTCCCGGTTGTTTATAAATTTGGACATGCTGTGCCTTCATTTCCACTGAATTCTAGAGAGTCTTTCAATTTCTCTTGTTGTTGGTTCCCTGAATGAAAGATCATTGAGTAGAGAGCTGACCAGTATCTCTGAGTGTGTTGGCTTTTTGGTGTTTCTGCTGTTGAAATTCAGGTTTAGTTCATGGTGGTCTGTTAATTTACAAGGTATTATTTCAAATTTCTTGTATCTCTTGAGGTTTTGCTTTATGACTGGCTATATGATCAATTTTAGAGAAGGTTCTATGAGGTGCTAAGATGAAAATATATTATTTTGTGTTTGGAAGGTTCTTTGATTCAAAACATCAGTTAGTTTCATTATTTCTCTGTTTAGTTTTCATCTGGACGTGAAAGTCGGATGCTAATGTTTCCTATTATTAAAGTGTGGAGTTTGATGTGCAATTTAAGCTTTAGTAAAGTTCTTTTACAAATGTGGGTACTCTTGTTTTTGAATCATAGATGTTTAGAAGAGAGATATTATTTTGGTACATTTTTTTTGATGAGTATGAGGTGTCACTTTTGATTTATTTTCTATGTAAGTCTATTTTATTAGATATTAGAATGGCTACTCCAGGTTGATTCCTGGATCCGTTTGCTTGGAAAACTTATTTTCAGCCATTTACTATGAGGTAATATTTGTCTTTATTGCTAAGGTATATTTCCTGTATGTAGGATAATTATTGTATCTTGTTTTGACATCCATTCTGTTGGACTGTGTTCTTTAGCTGGGTAACTGATTACAGTGACTTAGAGATATATTAACGACCAATGATTGCTAATTCCTGTTATTTTGATGTTGGTATTATAAGTGTGTTTTGTTATTTTGTTTTTGGTGGTATGGAATTACTATTTTCCTGTGTTTTCTTGGGTATGGTTATTCTCCTTGTGTTGGAGTTCTTCTTGTTGTATATTGTGTAGGGCTGGATTTGTGGATAGCTCTTGTTTAAATTTGGTCCCTTCTTAAAATACATAATTTTTCTCCATTCATGTAGATTGTGAATTTTTCTGTGTGCAATACCCTAGGCTGATATCTGTGTTTTGTTTTAGATGTTGTAAGATATCTGTACAGGCCCTTCTCTCATGTAGAAACTCTGTTGAGAAGTCAGGTGTAGTTGTGATAGGTCCGCCTTTGTATGCTTCCTGGATGTTTTCTCTTGCAGGTTTAATATTTGCTCTTTGTTTTTTAGATTTAGTGTTTTGATTATTATATGGTAGGGGGATTTTCTTTTCTGGTTTAATCTCATTGGTGTTCTGTAACCTTCTTGTATGGTTTATAGGCAACTCCTTCTTTAGTTTGTGTTGGAGACATCCCACATTAAGCTCAATGTGCTTGGGACCCCTGATGACAAGGAAGAAAACCTGCTTGGGGTATCATGTTTCATAGCACGAGGCTATGGCCTCTTGTGGACCTCAGTATCAGTACTGAATGACCCCAAGGCCTGCTTCTTTGGAGCAAGCACCTCATGATGTCATTTCTGGAACTATTCTTAGTATTTATCATTCTCCTTATCTATTTACTGTTCCTTTTCTTCCTTCCTTGACTAAACCAGTACTTGGTGACCTGGCAAGACCTAGTAGGAGCCTGCTTGATATCCAGAAATTAGCTGTTTCCAATAATATTAAAATGAAGGATACTTATGAATGCAAGAGAAATGTATGTTATCATCACTTGCTCGAGGTAGAAATGAAAGTAACTTAGAGTCATAGGCAGAGATGAATAAATCTGGAGCTCTTTCCCCATCCTTAGTCTCAATTCTGTATAATAAAAACAGGATATTTTTGTTGTAAACCTGGGGATGGAATAACATACAAATATTTCCCAGAAAGTCAGCAATGGGTTCCTTGGGTTCAGGGACAATGGTGACAGCCCCCTAGGAATTCTCCATATAGGTTAATTGAGGACGTTTTTGTAGACAGACAGATGGGGTCCAAAAATTACAAAGACTGCAGGGTTGGCAGTATGACCTCATGTTTGCCCTTGTATGAAACCATACTGTCTCACACAGGTCTGAAAGATACTGACTTTGTAGCCACAATACTGCTGCCCCTGACTTCACCAGACTGGTGGTCGGGAGATATAAAAAAAATTGTTCTTGCTGTAAAACTTGTATGCTTGAGATTGTATATTTCCCTGTTTTTATGCTCATTGGGGACCCTGTACTCAGTCCAATGGATGGCTGTGAGCCTCTACTTCTGTAATAGGCTCCAATTCCTTTGCCAACAAAATATTCTCTTTTGATCTTGGGATAAAATATCCTGTCTTGATATTTATTGACATGGACTGTTTAACCACATACTGTTTAATATTACATTTTAAGCTCTTTTAGTCTTAGAAAGTCAATGAAAAAATCCCTTAATAGTTTAATACCATTTTTATCAGTTTCATGCAATATTATTCTATTAAATATTTAAGACTGCAATAAATTTGCACTTTATTTAGACATTCTACATACCAAAATAATGTGTTTTTTTAATTAGATATTTTCTTTTTCTTTTTTTTTCTTTTAGATATTTTCTTTATTTACATGTAAATTTCTCCTTTCCCAGTTTTCCCTCCAAAAAACAAACAAACAGATAAACAAAACAACAAGAACAAACCCCTGTTGCCTCCCCCCTCCCCATGATATTTTCTTTATTTACATGTCATATGATTTCTCCTTTCCCAGTTTCTCCTCCAAAAAACAAACAAAAAAAACAAACAAAAACAAACAACAAGAGCAAACCCCTGTTGCTTCCCCTCTCCCCATGCTTCCCACCCCACCCTCTCCCACTTATTGGCCCTGGCATTCCCCTACACTGGGGTGCAGAACCTTCACAGGGCCAAGGGCCTCTCCTCCCATTGATGATTGACTTTGCAGTCCTCTACTATACACATGCTGCTAGAACAATCAGTCCTACCATGTATAATTCTTGGTTGGTGGTTGAGTCCCTGGGAGCTCTGAGGGTACTAGTAAGTTCATATTGTTGTTCGTCCTAAGGAGCTGCAAGCCCTTCAGCTCCTTGGGTCCTTTCTCTAACTCCTTCATTGGGGACCCTGTACTCAGTCCAATGGATGGCTGTGAGCTTCTATTTCTGTATTAGTCAGGTACTGTCAAAGCCTCTCAGGAGATAGCTGTATCAGGCTCCTGTCATCCAGCACTACAATAGTGCTGGCATCCACGATAGTGTCTGGATTTGAGGATTGAATATGAGAAGGATTCCCAGGTGGAACAGTTTCTGTATTGTCCTTCCTTCAGTGTCTGTTCCATAGTTAGTCTCTACAACTACTTCCACTGATATTTTGTTCCTCTTTTAAAGAAGGAACGAAGTATCTACATTTTGGTCTTCTTTTTTCTTGAGTTTATTATGTTTAGGTATGGGCCTTGAATTCCTGGTCTATCCACGACTTTTATCATGAAGGGATGTTGGGTTTTGTCAAATGCTTTCTCAGCATCTAATGAGATGATCATATGGTTTTTTTCTTTGAGTTTGTTTATATAGTGAATTACGTGGATAGATTTCTGAATATTGAACCATCCCTGCATCCTTGGGATGAAGCCTACTTGATCATGGTGGATGATCGTTTTGATGTGTTCTTTGATTCAGTTTGCAAGAATTTTATTGAGTATTTTTGCATCAATATTCATAAGGGAAATTGGTCTGAAGTTTTCTTTCTTCGTTAGGTCTCTGTGTGGTTTAGATATAAGTGTGGTAAGTGTGGCTTCATAGAATAAATTGGGTAGAGTGACAGAGCTGGATCAGCGAGCATCTCTGCCCCTTCCCTGCTAGTGGAGGGCCTGCCTCCAGGGTGTGCTTCAGTCCAGAGACTCAGGTGAGATCCCCCACTTTCTCTCTGGTGACTTTCTAAGGCAGGACCAACCGGGAGGCACAGGCCCCAAGAGTTGAAGGGGAGTTGCAGGGCGGCAGGGACAGGACAAGCTCTAATCAGAGACACCAAGAACATCCAACACCAGAGATCAAGAGATGGCAAAAGGGAAACCCAAGAATCCTACCAACAGAAAGCAAGACTGCTTGGATTCATCAGAACCTAGTACTCCCACCACACCGAGCCCTGGATATCCCAAAACACCAGAAAAGCAAGATTTGGATCTAAAAACTCATCTCACAATGCTGATAGAGGAACTTAAGAAGGACATGAATAACTCCCTTAAAGAAATACAGGAGAAAACAGATAAAGAGATACAAGCCCTTAAAGAGGAAACAAAAAAATCCCATAAAGAATTACAGGAGATCACAAGTAAACAAGTAGAAGCCCTTAAAGAGCAAACCCAAAAATCCCTTAAGGAATTGCAGGAAA
>JADRCD010174421.1:5165-35416 GCA_019843815.1 Montemys delectorum | reverse complement strand
GGAAGGAAGGAAGGAAGGAAGGAAGGAAGGAAGGAAGGAAGGAAGGAAGGAAGGATGGGAGTAACATCCTCTATTGAGCACATTCTAAATAAAGCATGCCCCATCTGCATGGCAGTTCTCTTCACAGGCTCCTTCAAAGATTACACACTGACAGAGGACCCAAAGCAGCTGAAAAGCAGAAGGGTTCAGGCTCACTGCAGCATCATTGTCCTCACTAAGCGCTTCCTCCAAAAAGAAAAACAAACAAACAAACAAAAATAGACCCCAAAAATTCACCAGAACATCCCTGCAGCCAAAGTCCTCTGCAGACGGAAAAGGCTCGTCCCAGAAGGCTTTCTTCTATCTCCAGTCATATGTCTCCTGAAAAACTTTCCACCCTGTGAGTTTAGCTGCTCAAAGGTACAGCCGGAATAAAATCCAATGCTTCACAGGACTATTGTGCTATTGCGTAGCTTGAAAGACGTGTGACACATGAAACACTTACAATGGTGTCTGACACAAGAGACCCTCAAAAAACAGCTAGCTCTTAATATTTCGATAGTTTTGATAATATAGTTTGTCAGCATTACATCTTCCAGAAATGGAGTCCAAAGAGACACACATTCAAACACTATCAAGAACACTCAACTCTCTTCTGATTAATAAGTTCCCAAGAATAACAAATTATCAATTTAGCAGAGACTTGACAATAGTCCATCAAAAATGATTACATAACAACTAGCTTGCTGGCTTTGGCAGTCCCTTCCTAATCCTGGGACCCTTTAATACAGTTCCCATGCTGTGGTGACCTCCAACCATAAAATTATTTTGTTGCTACTTGATAACTGTAATCTTGCTACTGTTATGAATCATAATGTAAATGTCTGATATGCAGGATATCTGATATTCGACCCCCGTGAGGGTTTAACACACAGGTTGAGAATCGCTGATCTAGAGCAGAAAGAATTCTGTCAGCTAGTGAACCTGCAGATTCAGAGCAATGGACATTGAGAGCGCCCCAGGCTTTGCCTGCCTCAGCATTTCTGAAGAGCAGAGCAGCTGTGCTACTGAACTAAGGATGACACAAGCAAGTCTCCAAGAGCACCTATCAAATGTCACTGGAAATGAGGAAATGACTGTACTGTTGCCCTTGAGATGAAGCCCTGAGACACTATGAGGGTCTTTCTCTTGCACAGGAATAAGAAGGGACAGTCTCTCCTTCGTATGAGCTCTCAGGACCAGGAGTATGTGCCCTGCAGCTTCAAGCACAGATAATGACAGAAATTTAGGAGGGAGGGAATGATTAGGTCAGCAGGCCTGCAGCGGTGTTCAAGAAAAGGACTGGAGGTAATTGAATCTTTAAAATGAGAAACCTACAGCAGGAAAAGTGGAGACCCTACCTCTCCATGCTAAGCATTCGCCCCGAGCACACTTCACAAAGGGAATGAAGCTCAGCACGCGTGTTCAGTCAAGAGTCCATATTAAGATTTGGTAAGGTGGGGAGTTTACTTCTGTCAGACAAGGGCTCTGAGTAATCTCTCTCTCTCTCTCTCCCTCTCTCCCTCTCTCCCTCCCTCCGTCCCTCTGTCCCTCTGTCCCTCCCTCCCTCATTCTCTTACCCTCTCCCTCTAACCTGTCTGCCTGATCCTACCACCCCTCCCTCTCTCTCTCTTTCCAGATTGGGTCTTACTGTGTCCCTGTCTCTGTGTACTTCCCCTATGCCACATCAAATTTGAAGACACGAATGCTGAAAAACAGAAAAACACAAGGTCTGGGGAAATGACTCCATGGGTAAGAGCGTTCTTTGCACAAGCATCAAGACCCAAGGTCAAATCCCTATCACCCAATCAAAACCCAGGTGTAGCCACACATGCCTGCAACCTCAGTGCTGAGCAGGGCAAATCCAGAAGGATGGCTTGGGGCTCACTGTCCAGCCAGTCTAGCAAAAGAAACAAATAAAAAAAAGCCCATAACAGTGAGCTCCAGGTTCAGGGGAAGCCCAGTTTCAGGGGAATAAGGCAGAGTAATAAAAGTACTTTATATCCTCCTCTGGCCTCCATGCACTAGTCATGTGCACACATGGATACAATGTACAACATACACCCCCTTCACTAAAAGAACCATTTGACACATAAGAGAACAAGAGATGGTACTGAAGTCTCTGAAGAACAATACAAAGGCAAAAGTTGTCAGCTAGAAAGAAAAAATAGATAAATACTTCTCCCATTAAGAGGAAGAACAAAGATGTGCTAAGTCCTTCAACTGTATTTTTTTTGCTCACAGTGATCTGACCCATCATCATCTACAATGCAATCACATAATAATAGTTTTTTCCAACAATTTACCATCCACCCAAGTTTCGAAATGTTTCCTCAGACCTGGGTAGTAGTTAAGGATCGAATGAGAGAAAAGGAGGGAAATTTCCAACATGTATTTCCTTTATATTTTGGATAAAGTGTCAACCTACCTCAGCATAGCACAACACAGAGGAACTTTCACATAATCAATGATGAGAACAGGTGTGAGACATCAAAAATAACACTCTACATTATGAAATGTGTTAGTTGTTGTCTTATATACTGTTTATACTTACAAATACATTCAAGTGTAAGCACATAGGTGCATGCAGGTAACAGGGAATATTGATTATAAGTCCCCATATTCTAAACTCTGTGTGTTAACTGATTTAGTTCTTGTAACGTTTAAACAGGTACTATTGGTGCTCATAGTATACACAATGAGGGGACAAGAGCAAGCAGAGGAACACGTGCAACAGCCATTGAGAGCACATTTGTAAACCAGGTTCCAGAATCTTCCATTTGTTTTTGTTGTCATTGTTGTTGTTTGGTTGAGATAAGATCATCATGGAGGGGCTGGAGAGATGGCTCAGTGGTTAAGAGCACCAACTGCTGCTCTTCCAGAGGTCCTGAGTTCAATTCCCAACAACCACATGATAGCTCACAACCATCTGCAGTGGGATCTGATGCCCTCTCTGATGTGTCTGAAGAGAGCAATGGTGTACTCATATACATAAAATAAATAAATAAATCTTTTTTTTTAAAGGGGGATGGCTGAAGAGATGGCTCAGCGGTTAAGAGCACCAACTGCTCTTCCAAAGGTCCTGAGTTCAATTCCCAGCAACCACATGGTGGCTCACAACCATCTGTAATGGGATCCAATGCCCTCTTCGGGTGTGTCTGAAGACAGTTATAGTGTACTCACATACATAAAATAAGTAAATAAATCTTATCAAAAAAAAAAAAGATCATCATGTAGGCAAAGCAGACCTCAAACTCTGTAAGTAGCCAAAGATGACCTTTAGCTAATCAATCCTCCTGCATCCACCTTCTGAATGCTGGGATTCACCACCACACCTAAGTTTATTCAGTGCCAGGGATCAAAGCCAGGGCTATGTGCTTGCTAGGCAAACCCTTTGCAGCTGAATTACATTCCCAGGTGTGAACACATTTACCTGAAGGTTTGTTTTCTCATTTCTTTTTTTCTTAGCTTTTGTCTTCAATGGGCTGTGAAGACTCAAGGGAAGGAGTCAAAGTATCCATGTAGAAGTTCTAAACACCTTGAGAACTAGCTTCTACTACTTAAGCATCAGCATTGAGCCTCTTCCCAGCCAGTTCATTAAAGTGCATCTGTAAAATGGATCTCTTAGCCTGAGCACACAGCGCTGATCAGAAGTCAGTACTGTTAGCAGGAAGCTTTTCAAATAAACAAATGCCGCTTCTCCGAAGCAAACTAATTGCACTCTGTCAAAATGTTAAAGGTAGACTATCTGGTAACTGGTATACCCGTATGATGAATCTGAACTCTCACCTCAAGTCAGCTCCATCTTCGCTATCTCAAAACAACACTAACATCAGCCCACACCTGGCATGCGTAGGGAGTGGTTTGTTTGGTTTGGTTTGGTTTTTTTTTTTTTTTTAGATTTTACTTTATATGTATGAGCATTTTGCTTGCCTGTATGCACCACATGCATGCCTGATGCCCAGAGAAATCACAAGAGGGTGTCCAACCCTTAGAACTAGAGTTAGAATGGTTGTCAGCTGGGACCTGAGTGTGTATGCTGGGAATTGAAATTGGATCCTCTGCAAGAACTAGTACACTTAACCATGAAACTATTTCACTATCCCCCAAGGCCTGGTTTTTTATTGAGAAAAAAAGAAAAAAGAAAAGCAAGAAGGATGTGTTAGAACCAGAATACACTCTGGGTTTCCACTGATTACTCTCAGAAATATTAAGATTCCATTCTAAAAATAAACTCAGACTCCAAAACTACCTTAGCATGTGTTTAATATCATTTTCTATATCAATTTTCCTTTCAGGGATATAGAAATTAGAAATTAGACAAATGTCACCCCTTTTTGTCCTAAAAGTCGGTCTCCTGTATCCCAGGCTGACCTTGAACTCACTCTGTTAGCCAAGGATGGCCTTGAACTTCATCCTCCAGCCTCCAGCTCCTCAGTGCTGCCATGACAGACATTTATTACCTCACTAGGGTGCTCTAGTGCTGAGGCTAGAGCTCAGAGCTTTGTGCTTGCTCAGTGAGCACTCTACTGCCTGAGACTCACCAAAGCCCTCAGGTGACCCTATCTTCTACGTCAGCAAGCTTCACTTGTTTTCTTAAACAAAATCAAACAGGAAAAAAAATCAATACAAAAAAATTAATAATCTCAGCTTCTTTGAAACCTCAGATTTACAGAAAAGCATACACAAAACCAGAACCATATGATTTTCTGAGCAAATACAGATGTCGCCGACTGTTACTGTTTCATTTGACAACAATTTTTGATCCCCGATTCCTGGTCATATCCACTCAACCGGAAAACTCAAAGCATTTGCTTAATTATAGTGACAGACTGTTGCATATAAAACAGGTCTAATTCTTTGTATCAAAATTAATAGCTCTTAAGTAATCAAGAACTGAGATAATATAAAATATAAACATCTGAACTGATGGTTTCTTAAACTCAGAAACTGCTGCTGTATTTTAATACCTTTCACTGTATTGTGACTAACATATTGAACGTATAACTATTCTAGTTATGTTTACTAAGGTTTCTTTTCCTTAGTGACACCAGGAATTCCCAAGAAGAGGACACCTCTGTAAAAGAGAGATAATAAATTTTCTAAAAGTAATAGACATTGGTCTCTGTCAGCACAAAAACCATTCATCTCATCTAAATAATTTATTGATTTAAGAACAATATATGTGCCTTGGCAGAAATGTCCTGTAGAATTGTATAAGTAAGGTGGCACAGTATGTGCGTGTGCATGCCTCTGTGTGTGTGTGTGTGTGTGTGTGTGTGTGTGTGCACTCTCGCATGTGCATACTTGCATGAGCCCTAGAGGTCAACATCAGCTGTCTTCTTTAATCTCTCTCCACCTTAACTTTTGAGACAGGGTTTCTTGCTAATCCTGGAGCACACCAATTTGATCAGGCTTTGAGGCCAACAAGTCCCAGCATCCTCCTGTCTGTGCTCCCCCATGGTAGGATCACCTCCAGGGGCACATCAAGCATTCACAAGGGTACCAATGTCCCTATGTTTTCACAGTAATTAGTTTCTCAGCTGAGCCATCGCCCAGGCCTCATAATATGACTTTTTAGCACATCATCTGAAACTGCCACAGTGGAAACACTTTCATACTAACGTTTATTCTACTTGATATCTGCTCTCAGAAAAGTATGAATTCTTGATCCTCATTTTAAAATATACACATGGTGTCTGTGGTCTTCTTGCTTTGGGATTTTGAAAGAAAAAAATTCTTATAATTAGGACAATTTTCTTAACTTTTCTATCATACTTCCTGGACACATTAATTTGAACATTTGCTGTTTCATCTGTGAAATCTTCTGAAGAAAATACACAACACTGGAGTTACAGATAGCTGTGAGCCACCATGTGGGTGCAGAGAATTGAGCCCATGTCCTCTGCAAGAGCAATGAGTACCTTTAATCCCCAGGACATCTCTCCAGCCCTCTACTGGACCTTTATAAACCTTACTCCTGACCAAAGACACATTTTAGGATTACTTTCATAGATGAAGTTAATGGAATCCCTCAATACCGAAGGGAAAATGTTTTCACTGGCTTGAAAAATCAAGATGACAATGTGGATGCCTAACTCTAGATATCCACATTGGACCATGTTGAAAATGGCTTCCTTGCTATTCTCACATGTGAGTTACTTAATTCTAAGTTTTTATAGGAAACTGGTAAACATCCTGTGTTTCTATAACTCCTTCCAAACAGGCCAGAGGGTCTCACTAATAGGAAGGAAACAGGTTTCAAACTCGCTATGTTGTATGAGGTGGGCAAAGGATAGTCATTTACAACTCACACTAGAGTAAACCAAAGGCTGGGTAAATGGAGACTTTTCATATTATGATGTTCTTATAAATTTTAAGATTAGCTTATTATGTTTTAAAATGAGAATTTTCATATATATACATACATACATATATATGCATATATATATGTATGTATGTATATATATGGTTTGTTTGTTTTTTATTTTCAAGACAGGGTTTCTCTGTGTAGCCAAGCTGGCCTCAAACTCAGAAATTTCCCTGCCTCTACCTCCCAAGTGCTGGGATTAAAGGCATTCACCACCACCACCCATGGAGAATCATCTTATACTTTACACTGGGGTTGATACTATATGGAAATTTGAGAAGCTTTATAACATCAAGAGACCCACTCAGAACCAACCAAAACTTGTTTCTATGTACACCCTCTATACTGCTAAGCTCGTTGGAAAGCATTTGATATCTTTTACATAAAGACTTTAAAAATATATGACATTAGGACTGGAGAAATAGTAGGACTCAGGTTAAAAAAAAAAATTTTGGTATGGTTATGCCTTTGTGATCCTAGTGTCCAGAAGGTGGAGACAGGCAGATCGCTGGGCCTCTCTGGACAGGTAATGAGTGTAACCTCCATGATGAATTTGAAGCTAATGAGACTCTGACTCCAAAGAAGGAAAAAAGGGAGGTAGTGATAACACCCATGCTTGTCCTCTGGTCTCTACCCACATTCACACACACACACACACACACACACACACGTACCTGTGCACACATACAAAAATAAGTAAAGTTACTACTTTCAAGATTCTTTTCGTTTCCTTCCTTAGTGGGTTTAGGGTAAAACCTCATTTGACCATTGATTTCAACCAGTGACTTTAGTCTAAATAAGAGACTTAGGATTCAGAAGCCAAAGAACGCTGAATCACTTAGTATGGGCTTCTATTGCTGTGAAGACTACGGCATGACCACGGCAACTCTCATAAAGAAAAACATTTAACCGAGGCTGGCTTACAGTTTCAGAGGTTTAATCCATTATCATCATGGTGGGAAGCATGGCAGTGTGCAGGCAACACGGTGCTGGAGGAGCCACGGGGTTCTATACCTTGATTTGCAGGCAGCAGGAGACTATGTCACACTGGGCATAGCTTGGGCATGTATGACCTCAAAGCCTGCCTCCACAGTGACACACATCCTCCAACAAGACCACACATACTCCAATAAGGCCACCCTTCCTAATAGTGTCACTCGCTAGGGGCCAAGCATTCAAACACATGAGTGAATGGGGACCATACCTGTTCAAACCAGCACAATAATTAAATTTATAAATATAAACAAATAAATAATCTGTCCAAATCAAATTGTATTATTTCCATTAATACTGACCAGACCCTAAAAGATAATAGTCTCATCCTCATTTGCATGTCGAGGAAACCACACTAAGCCTTTCCTAAAATCACATAGCTCTTAGCCAGCAGAGCCAGAATTGGACCTTTGCTCTCCCAGATGAGTCTTTGCTGATGGTACCACTGCTTTTCCTGAGGCAGACCTCATTAAACCCTTAGCTACTTTTTCACTATATAATATGGATACACTTGAGAACCCAGTGGGGTCTTTCACAAGTCTCCCATGTAAATGTACGGATCCAATAGCGTGTCTAACCATTCGTCATTGTGACATGATACAATCACCAAAGTTCAGTCGAGAAAAGCTGGTTATTGTGTTATCAAAAAGGAAAAAAAAGAAATTAAAAAAAAATAAAAATATGACTAAGAAAATCCCACAATGTTTGGAGAAAGTTTAACATTTCATGTTGGGCTGCATGCCTAGGTAGCTATCCTTGGCTGCATATAGCCTATGCTGCATATGCTCAGGCTGGGCATGCCTGAAGGCTAAGAAGAAAGCTGAAATTAGCTGGAAACTGTAGGTGCCATGCAGATAAAACTTTGTTCATAGTCTAAATTGAAATATATGTCTCTTTCCTAGGAGATAGGTGTCATACATTAGTCAGCAGTAAACAGCCACATCTTATTTTGAAGGCAATCTCCAAGTCCTTGAGCCTCAGATACACTGTGTCTTCAATTATAAAAATGTGACAAGCCGAGGCATAAAAAGAAATACAACACCTGCTAGAAGCAAGACACCATTCATCCAAAGACAACCACAAACGGCTGCCATTAACTACGCCGGCTACAGGGGCTTTGCTTGTTTGAAGCATTGGGAGTGACAGTATTTGGATTTGGGGTACTTTTCAGATGTTGAAACGCACAAACACATAATGAGATGTCTTGGATATAGAACCCAAGATTCACTTGTGCATCCTACAAAGACTGAACGTAATTTTAAACGATGTGTTTGCCTGCTGCTTTTGTCAGCTGGCCATAGGTGTCAACCTCTTCCCTTATGGCACTTGCTAGCACTCCAAAAAAGGTTTTGGATTTTGGGACATTTCACATTTTCAGGGTAGAGTTCGCAGCTAACAGTGTGGCACACTGAAAGTTGTACCACAAAGTAATTGAAAATGTCTAGCAGAAAGTAGCCATAACAGTTACCCAGAAATGTTCCTCCATCCTCCACAATAAAATCTTTTCCTTTAGACCCAGAAGGGTCTAGTGCCAACAAACAATGCAGACTTCCTGTTCAAAGGTGGCACATATTTCAGTAGAGTCACAGCAGAGTGTTAAACCACATACCGGGCCCTCACTCGGCTGATCCTAGGTGACTACATTGGTCAGCTGTCCAACAAGCTGACCCTAATTTCCCAAGCCACTTTTCCTACAAACATTCATGATGCCTGTGAAGAGGTCAGCTCAGAGCCATTGGAAAAATCCACCAGGCACCCTTCCCCTCCTGGAAGAGACAGGTCAGAGAGCAGGTAGACCAGAAGGAAGAGGCTAACTAAGCCCTTGCTACCTCATTCCCTAAAGACCAATTAGTTTAAAGGGCATACTGTTCCACCAATCATATTGTGCCTAGTTGCTGATGCTCTATTCTGCCCCTGGAAACTGTATAAAAACTCACTGAATGGGCCACCCAGAGTCCCTGCCTCCCCTTTGGGTGTAGGATAACAACCCCAGCATGCTGGAACAATAAATTCCTCTTGCTTGCCGGGCAGTGGTGGTGCATGCCTTTAATCCCAGCACGTGGGACAGGAGGCAGAGACAGGAGGATTTCTGAGTTCTAGGCCAGCCTGGTCTACAGAGTGAGTTCCAGGACAGCCAGAGGTACACAGAGAAACCCTGTCTCAAAAAAAGGAAAATTCCTCTTGCTTTTGTATCAATCTCTGGTCCACATTGTTCTCCGGTGGTTCCTGGTAAGCAAAGGCTCATCAGTCTTACATCTGCTAGGACAGGGACATTTTAATTCCCTCTTAATAGTGTTTCTGATGTTTCTTTTTGTTTCTGTGTGTGTGTGTGTGTGTGTGTGTGTGTGTGTGTGTGTGTGTGAAGGTATGCATGTGCATATGTATACATGCAGCCCTGTTTCTGTCTCCTACCCTCAAGGTTAGGATTTCAAGTATGTCCAATGTCTGGCTTCTTACATGGATGCTGGGAGTCTCTCTGTGCAGCAAGCACAGTATCAGTCACGCCATCTACCCAGCCCCTCTTTTTGAGTTTTGTTTTGTTTTGTTCTCTTTTGTTTTATTTGAGACAAGGTTTCTCTATGTAGTCTTGGCAGTCCTTTCAATTCACATAGGACTGCTTGCCTCTGCTCTTTTGTGTGTGTGTTTTTTTAAAACTGGACACAATTGTGAACAAACATAGGCATCTTATGAGTACATGGGGCAGTCCCTCAGAAACTGTCCAACCAGCTCAGAAACTTCTGCAATCAATAGCCAATATCGAAGACTCGTTCTGACATCAAGAGCCATGCCCAACACATTCTTTAGAAGTTGGTGCTGCACCGTTACTCCCTGAACTGAGATTTTCAAACCAGTCCCTTGAAGACAAAATCTTCCTTAAAGTCCAACTTAATTTAAAGCCCAGAGGATCCACAAAGCAGTCCACTGCCTGCTTGCTTTCTCAACGCTAAACACATTTGTAACCAAAGGTACTAGGGCAATATGGCTATTGATTCTCACCGGCTCCTAAGTTCAGAAAATGCCACAGCATGTACTCTAAGCTCTCAGTCCTCTCTTTGTGCTTCAAAGGCTCCCTGGCAGTACCATTGTGTGATCTCAGCACCGTCTGTGCCTGGGAGAGAGATGTATTTTTATCTGAGCTAGTGCTGAGGGGATCCTAGCAAGAAACTAACCAACTCAAAGGAGAAAGGTTATACCAAAAACTCCTGCCAGCAAACACACCGTTTCCCTCTCCCTCATTTGAAATTCATGAAGATGCAGTGAAGCTTTTGTTTCCCATCAGTGAGATGAGCCTTAATACTCTCTTGCCAAAAGCAAGCTAACTCAGGGTAATTGTTTTTCATCTAAATTGCATGTCCAACCTGCTTAGTCTTCAAAGAACATAGACACTAAAGCTTTGATACTCAACTGCTGAGTGACAAAGGAGAGGGCACAGAGCCCACAGGCATGAGGAGAATTTTTAATCACCACCTATCTGTCAGTGAACCCTGGGACTTGGAGGGGGAGGGGCAATGGGAGGGGGCATGTAGGTTATTCATAAGGTAGAGTTCCACATTTCTCTCTCTCTCTCTCCCTCTCTCTCTCTCTCTCTCTCTCTCTCTCTCTCTCTCTCTCTTTCTCTCTCAAAAAGGTGATTTAGAGGGAATTAAGATTCCCCAAGGTGTTTTTAATCTCTTTACACTCCAGGCCCAGGTACCTCATGTAGCACTTAAAAGATTTCAAAAATGAAAGGAAAAAAATCTCCATCTATAGAAAGCATCTGCCTTTGTTTAAAAAAAAAATATATGGTTTTTTTTCTCTACGAACTTCACATCCAGACTATCTCTAATCTTGATGTAATCTAATCCTTCTTACAGATATGTGCTCTGCATACATACACTATATCTGAGACATTAAAAAGAGGCAAATATATATCAATATCTAATCTATATCTAATACCCTTCATATTTCAAACCTCCATATGTCAATACATGAGTTTGTTTAATTGCATATAACTGCAGTATTTGGGGAAGGTCTGTGTTATACAAGTGAAAACGCTCCAAAGGAGCAAGATGATTTCATCTGTTTCCACTACCACATCAGTTCTCAGCCTGTGGGTGGCAACATCTTTGGGGGTTGCATATCAAATATCTTGTGTATCAGATATTTACATTATGATTCACAGCAGAAACAAAGTTACAATTATGAACCAGCAAAGAAATAATTTTATGGTTGGAGATTACCACAACATGAGGAACTGTATTAAAGAGTTGCACCATCCTGAAGGTAGAGAACCGTTGCTCTACCATCTTTCAGAGACAGAGTCACATAAAAGGCCCCCTGCTTTCTGTCATATTGATCCCTGGGCTTCACTGTGTAAGCTCCTCATGCCAAGACAAAAGATTTGATTCTGTTTATTATGTTGGTTTTAGTTAATTTCATTATTTTTTTCCTGGCTTAAATGTCTATTTTCTAATTACAGTCTTAAGCATTTCCAAGACTAAAAATGCCTTTGTTGAACTTAGAAGATGTGGGTATGAGATAAACTACATTGATGGGTGTCAGTAAATTGTACTTCTGTCCTATATCACTGAAAGATCAGACATTTATACCCTGGGTAGCCTGACAACAGCATACTACCAAGTGAGAGAGGGAGACCAGGAGGCCTCTACAGTGGAGATGTGAGGATGATCCCAACTCCCCAGCACAATGCTGGAGGCTAGTCACAGTAATGGATCATCTCTAGTGTTATTCCTCCAGTGATCAAATCTGCCATTTCAATCCCTATACTTTCCTTTTTGTTTGAAAATTTCACATAGGTATAGACTAATTTTAAATTTCTGGTTATTTTTTGTTTAATTCCCTCTTAAATCACTTTTTTCTCCCTCTCTCACACCCACTCTCTTTCTGCTGAAACCCATTTTCCCAACAAGACCTCTCCTACTTTGATGTCTGTCCCACTACTCACCCCTACTGAATATAAATAAGGTGGCTTCCATGACTATAAGGGTTATTCCCCTCCCACTTTGATGTCTGCCCCACCCTACCCCATCCCCAGTATAAATAAGTTGGCTTCCATGAACATGAATGAAGGGTTATGCTCCTCCCACTTTGCTGTCTGTCTCCCATCCTCTCCTTCACACTGAGTATAAATAAGAGAGAACACTGAAACATGGGCAACTAAAAAAAAAATGATACCCCCTTCCTCGGCACTCACCAAGTGCCCACAGTCTCTCAGTGATGGGAGATGCCTCATGAATCCCTCCCCAATGCATGACAAAATAATGAAGGGCCCAATGTTGAATGGGCTTTGTGTAGATAACTGCAGTTAGAGTCCATGACAGGGTTTCAGGTAGCTCTGCTTGGTCATAAACTCACTATGTAGCCAAAAATGGCCTAGAACTTCTAAGCTTCCTGCCTCCATATCCCAAATACTGGTATTACAGGCATGTGTAATTACCTACCATTCCTGGTTCATGCAGTACTGTCTATCAACTCAGGGATTCATTGTGTTAGCCAAGCACTCAACTAGTTAATTGTTAGGCAATCAACTGAACCAAACTCTCAGCCCCTTTCCATTTAAGAACTATTGGACTACCTTCTTTTTGTGGGTCGCAGCAAATGCAGACAGAGTTCCATAAAGTCCTCAGGCATGTTATGGAAAGTACAAGGTGGTGGCACTGCCTGTCCACCCCGAAGTGCCACACACCACTACTGTTCTGCATGCACATTTTTCTCCCCAACCATGTGGTGACCAATTCCCACTTCTGGTATGTTGTGTTGCAGCTGAAGATGATGAAGAAGTCACCAGGGGAGGTAGTTTACTGCTGGAAAGTGTTTGAGAAGTCACCACAGCATGTGAAGAATTTTGACATCTAGTTGCACTATGACTTCCGCAGTGGCACACACAATGTGTACCTTGCAAGTACTGAGACCTAAATACACCTGGCACTGTCACATAGTGCTGTCATGACACAGGTGCCCAGTACCATGCTAATGAGCATTCCATCCAGTTCATGAAAGCAGAAGAAACTACAGTGGACAAGGGCCAATGACTGTCTCTCAAGAACTTCTACAACTTCAAAATTAAGTTTCCATTTGCATCATTGAGTGCTCCAACACTTTACCACCACCAATAGGCCCAATACCTTCTTCTGAACTGAGAAATCCACTGAATTCATACACGAGCTGATCCTAGGCCCCCAGCACTTAAGTAGCATAGGGCTGCCTTGTCCTGGCTGCCTCAGTGGGAGAGGATATGCCTAATCTTGTAGAGACATGATTCCCCAGGGTGGGGGGATACGGATGGGGAGGGGCACCCTCTCAGAGGTGAAGGGGGGTAGAGGGGATAGGGAGCAACATTTGAGATGTAAATAAATAAAATAATTTGTTAATGAAAAAAGCTCCAGAGTCAAAGACATACTGACCAAAGTAGTGGCATTATGGTAGGACTTTGGATGTGAAATGTGACTTGCTATTGATACTCTGATCCTTACTTGCCTAGCTATAAACTGAAGGAAGCAATCACACATGTGAACACTCACTTCAAGCATACTACTTAATGGTTTTACTTCATTTTTTATAATTTGTAGATAGATCTTGCTGTGTTTAAAGTCAGGCTGACCTCAAGCTCATGATCTTCCTTCAATAGCCTACCAAAACAACACCACTTTTCCACCTCCACTTAGCTCTTCTAACACACTGAGAAATGTTACAGGAAATTTTGACGGAAACTAAATGCCACACCCATCAAGGGCCTTGTATTTCTCAAACACACAA
Organism: Montemys delectorum; assembly: GCA_019843815.1. Classification (NCBI taxonomy): domain Eukaryota; kingdom Metazoa; phylum Chordata; class Mammalia; order Rodentia; family Muridae; genus Montemys; species Montemys delectorum. The sequence goes on along the minus strand of JADRCD010174421.1, from coordinate 21,279 downwards.
GTCAACTTTCATCAAACCAGGAAACTGAGGCTGGTGAATGCAATTTCAAGCAACTCAACACAAACAAAAAAAGGAAACTGATTTAAGGAGCATAAACTTTTGGGGAGTACTTATAGCTTATATCTTTGAGCAGAGTTTGATATAGATATATCATGTTGCCAAGGCTAACCCCTCTCTCTACTTTCTTCAAATATTTCCTGAATCCATAGGCAGCTTTTTTTAATACAGTGGCAAATATGACCCTGTGTAAGCTCTAGTTTTAACTGAAAGCCAAGAAAGAAAATACCATATGCCAACTACAAATTATAATCTCAACATCACAGTTTCTGGCTATCTTTATATCAAAACTGAGTAAATTAGGGTTGGGGCCAGTATTGCCTAGTAATTAGGGAGCCAGAGTGGGAATGTCCAGCCAAGGGGCCATGAACCTCCACTCAGTCTCCACTAAAATAAGCTATTTCATGATATTTTTAATGAGTATAATCCTAAAATCCTGTTTGCCCCAGTTTTCAGAAAGACAAATGTATTAGAGTTTGATAAATACAAGATAAAGAGAGTATTTGGAAGCCCAGCACTCCAGTTCCCTCCAAGTAGTTTTGAAAGTCCTTTGAATCCTCTTATGCTACCAATAAAATGAGAGAGCAGAGCAGAGTGGTCCTCGGGCTCATTTCAAGTGTTGAACTGTAATGGGCCCATTTAATGCTATCTTTGCTGGCAAAACCCTGGAAGAGCTTCTTTACCTGCTTTTTTTTTTTTTTTTAAGTTTACTTGATCTATATTCCCCTAACCAAGGGTACCTATGCCTCAGAACCCAAGAGACACCGACCACCAAGTAAGTCAAAAACATTCAGAAAATGATGAAGGCATTCGGTTTTGAGGACTGCAGGTAGGAGAGCTTGCAAGTCATTATCCTGACTACATCAACTTCGGCATTAAATAAATAAGTAAATAAATAAGTAAATAAATAAGCAAGCAAGCATGCAGGAAGCAGCCCACCTCAGCTTGAGCAGGAACCAAGAGTGCATGTATTGATCTCCCATCCACCTGGGTCACAGGAATACCCATGTACATTAAGCAGGGGAAGGACTAAAAATTACATTAAGCCAAATGGCTAAATCAATATTTAACAACGCAGTTAGTGGTGGTTGACCTTAACGCATCCTTAATCAAACAAAGGTGAGACAAGCCAGCCTCCAGCATCTGCCACTCAGAAATATGAACTAAGGCAGAAGAGAAACGTTTAAGATCCCTACTAAAGCAGGTGCCTGTGCAGCTCACTCTAACTGCAAGGAGAAGGTCATAGACGTCCTCTTAACAAAGACGACCAGAATTTTATTCATGTGGCACCGGGTCTTTGAATATCACCTCCGTCCTTGGCTCTAGAATTCAACAGCCTTCATCTCAGCACACTTAAAAACCAGAAAAAGATTCCTACAATGATTTCCCTGGTGGCAAATTATTAGTAAATTGTCAGTAATAGCCTCTCACCCTTGAGCAATGCCTTCATAAACAAGTGGAGATGTTACTAGTTGTCACCCAGCCTACTGCTCCATAATGTCATTTACATACATTTACATATAAGCATATCGTCTGTACTGTACTTGCACTGAAGATTACTGAAGTTCAGTTACATTAAAAGGAATGCAGAGAGAGAGAGAGAGAGAGAGAGAGAATTGAGAATTGAGCCAATCTCTTCAGGATGTCAGGGAAGCATTGCAGATGCTGTGTGTTCTCTGACTCCCTGATGTGAAACTGTTTTAAATTGCCTTGCTGCCCATAAAATACCTTAAGCCCCCAGCATTTTAGTTTTCACTACTGAGGACTTGATGGTAACTCCAAGGAAAAGGTCAGTGCAAGACTCTATTTCAATAGACTGCAGGTAGCAGCAGGCTCTGCGGAGTTCACAAAGAGCTCAGGAGAGTTTACAGGATTTGGTGACCTAAACATGCCAGTGTTACTGGTGCCATTTCCTTTGCATCCCAGTTTGGCAGCAAGGACAAATGTGTGATAATTAGAAAGCTCTCCTGAAACGCTTCTCTTTGATTTGTTATTGGGTTGTAGCTACAGTTCCTCTGCAGCCTTGCATCTCTCAGGTCTGTCTGCTGGTTACCATGGTGATGGGGTTCAATGTATCCTATGAGCTAAATCAGCATTCTGCCACATCCAGGCTTCTGGCAACGGAACTTCTGAGAATTGGGCAAGCGTTGAGGTTGAATGTAAAAGCAATTGCTTGAAAATATGATCATACATTTGAAGGGGGGTGGGAAACGGTCCACAGAAAAAGATCACAGTTTCTTTGTCATCGAGGTATGGAATAAATATCTGATCTCCCATAGGGCTAACCACAAAAGCTCTAGGCAGGGAGAGAATTGGCAATATGACAGGCTCCTTAGCTAATATACAGACATAAAAGGAAGTTGTTTGTGACTTAACGATAGCCAAGCAAAGCTTGGCTTCTGGGAATTCTCTCTGCCCAGGGAAGCCCACTTACAAACCAGTAGGCAGGCTTCCCTATTCACAGAGCCACAATCAAAATATTTACTGAGTTTAAGATACCCACACTGTAAAAGAAGTAAAGCTATAGTCACACATGGTATGATTCTGGGTATAGAAAGTCTTAAGACATTCTCCAATAAAAGCATTACAATTAATAAGTTCTTTCAAAACCCTACAAATGCATGAAAACAAAATTATAAAGATGAACTCTGAAAAAAAATTAACTCTGAAAAAAATGAACTCTGTAAGATTGTGCCAAAAGGAAAGATATTTTGAAATCAATGGAATTAAAGAAATAACAGTAGCCCTTCCGTTCCATGCCTGCACCAGTGGCAGTCACAGAGAAGTATACCACATCCAAACCCACAGCTGTACCTGCCTCCCAAGAAGCAGCTCTAACCTGACACGAGCAGATGAGGCATCCCCAACTCCCCACCTCAATATTGCTGCCTGCAGGGACCCCAACAAGCCTAGAAACAGTGGGCTCTTTCCCATCTGGCCTGAGCTCCATCTTCCTTCCAGTCTGTACCAATACCAGTGATGTCAGAGCAGTGTACAGCACCCTACCCCACAGCTCTGCCTGTCTCCCAAGAGGCTAGCTCTAACCCAAGACATAGAGCTCCACCTGCATCCCAGTAGACCTACTCCAAGATGGGACATTCACACCAACCAACACCAAAGACAACTAGATGTCAAAAGGAAAGCACAAGAACATAGTCAACAGAAGCCAATATAATATGGCACCATGAGAACCTAGCTCTCCTATTGCAGCAAGCCCTGGATATCCTAACACACTTGAAGAGCAATACTGTGACCTTAAATCCCATATCATGAAGATGATAGAGGCCTTTAAAGAGAATATAAATAATCCCCTTAAAGAAAAATAGGAAAACACAATCAAACAGGTAGAGATTTTAAAAGGGAAACAAATAAGTCCCATAAAGAAATACAGGAAAATATAATAAAACTGGTAAAGGAAATGAATAAGATGGCCCAACACCTAAAAATGGAAATAGAAGCAATAAAGAAACACAAATGGAGGCTGTACTGGCTAGTTTTGTGTGTCAACTTGACACAGGCTGGAGTTATCACAGAGAAGTGAGCTTCAGTTGGGGAAATGCCTCCATGAGATCCAGCTGTGGGGCATTTTCTCAATTAGTGATCAAAGGGGTAGTGCCATCCCTGGGCTGGAAGTCTTGAGTTCTATAAGAGAGCAGGCTGAGCAAGCCAGGAAAAGCAAGCAAGCCAGCAAGAAACATCTCTCCATGGCCTCTGCATCAGCTCCTGCTTCCTGACCTGCTTGAGTTCCAGTCCTGACTTCCTCTGGTGATAAACAGCCATGTGAATGTAAGCTAAATAAACCCTTTCCTCCCCAACTTGCTTCTTGGTCATGATGTTTGTGCAGGAATAGAAACCCTGACTAAGACAGAGGCAAACCTGGAGATGGAAAACCTAAGAAAGAGAACAGGAATGACAGATACAAGCATCACCAACAGAATAAGAGACAAGAAAAAGAAAATCTCAGGCATAGAAGATAACATAGAAGGAATGGTCAAAGAAAATGCCAAATGTAAAAGGCTCCCAAGTCAAAACATCCAGGAAATTTGGGACACTATGAAAAGACCAAACCTAAGAAAAATAGGAATAGAAGAAAGTGAAGATTCCCAGTTCAAAGGCCCAGAAAACATCTTCAACAAAAATCAGAGAAGAAAACTTCCCTAACCTAAAGAAAGACATGGCCATAAACATATAAAAAGCCTACAGAACACCAAGTAGATTGGGCCAGAAAAGAAAATCCTACCACCATATAATAATTAAAACACTAAATGTACAGAATAAAGAAAGAATATTAAAAGCTGCAAGGGAAAAAGGCCAAGTAACATATACAGGCAGACCTATCAGAATTAAACCTGTCTTCTCAACAGATATGCTAACAGCCAGAAGATTCTAGACAGATGTCTTATAGACCCTAAGAAACCACTGATGTCAGCCCAGACTACTATACTCAGCAAAACTCTCAATCACAATAGATGGAGAATCCATCATTCTGCTGCATACAAGAAACACACCTCGGCAACAGTGATAGACACTATCTCAGAGTAAAGAGCTGGACAAGTGTTTTCCAAGCAAACAGACCCAAGAAATAAGCTGGAGTAGCCATTCTAATAGCTAATGAAATAGACTTTCAACCAAAAGTTATCAAAAAAGATGGGAAAGAACACTTCACACTCATCAAAAGAAAAATCCACCAAGATGACATCTCAGTTCTGAACATCTATACCCCAAAGGCAAGGGTACCCACATTCATCAAAGAAACTTTACTGAGCCATAAATCACACATTGAAACACACACAGTAATAGTGGGGGACTTCAACACCCACTCCCACCAATAGACAGGTCATCAAAACAGAAACAATAAAACTAACAGATGTTATAAACTAAATGGGTTTAACAGATATTTACAGAACCTTTTACTCAAAAACAATAGAATGTACCTTCTTCTCAGCAGATCATGGAGCCTTCTTCAAAACTGACCATATAATTTGGCACAAATCAAGCCTTAAAAAACTCAAGAGGGTTGAAAGAACCCTTTACAGATCACCACAGACTAAGGCTGGACTTCAATAACGACAGAAACAACAGAAAGCCCAGACACTTGTAGAAAATGAACAACTCTCTACTAAGTGATAACTTGGTCAGGGAAGAAATAAAGAAATTAGAGACTTTATAGAATTCAATGAAAATGAAGGCACAACATACCCAAACTTATGGGACACAAAGAAAGCAGTGCTAAGTGGAAAATTCATAGCACTAAGTGACTTCATAAAGAAATTAGACAGATCTCATACTAACAACTTAACAGCACACCTGAAAGCTCTATAACAACAAGAAGCAAACACACTCAAGAGGAATAGACAGCAGGAAATAGTCAAATTCAGGATTGAAATCAATTAAATAGAAACAAGAGAACAACACAAAGAATTATCAAAACCAAGAGCTAGTTCTTTGAGAAAATCAACAAGACAGACAAACCCTTAGCAAAACTAATGAAAAGGCACAGATAACAAAATCAGAAATGAAAGGAGAGCTATAACAATAGAAACTGAGGAAATCCAAAAAAGTCATTAGGTTTTACTTCAAAAGCCTGTACTCCACAAAACTGAAAAATCTAAGCCAAATGGATGAATTTCTAGACAGATACTACACACCAAAGTTAAATCAAGATCAGGTAAACTATCAAAACAGTCCCATTACCCAATAGCAGCAGTTATTAAAAGTGTTCCAACCAAAAAAAGCCCAGGGCCAGATGCTTTTAGTGCTGAATTCTACCAGACTTTCAATGAAGAGCTAATACAATTACTCCTCAAAGTATTCCAAAAAACAGAAACAGAAGAAACACTGCCTAATTCATTCTATGGGGCAACAGTTACCCTGATACCTAAACCACACAAACATTTAACAAAGAAAGAGAACTTCAGACCAATTTCACTTATGAACATCCACACAAAAATACTCAATAAAATTCTTGCAAACCAAATTCAAGAACACATCAAAGCCATCATTCACCACAATCAAGTAGGGTTCATCCCAGGGATGCAAGGATGGTTCAATATTTGGAAATCCATCAATGTAATCCACTATATAAACAAACTAAAAGGTAAAATCACATGATCATCTCATTAGATGCTGAAAAGCCTTTGACAAAATACAAAACCCATTCATGTTAAAAGTCTTGGAGAGAACAGGAATTCAAGGCACATAACTAAACATAGTCAAAGCAATATACATCAAGCCAATAGCAAACATCAAATTAAATGGAGAGAAACTTGAAGCAATTCCATTAAAATCAGGGGCAAGACAAGGCTTCCCACTCTCTCTGTATCTACTCAATATAGTTCTTGAAGTTCTAGTTAGAGCAAGGAGATAACAAAAGAAGATCAAGAGAATACAAATTGGAAAGGAAGAAATCAAGGTATCACTATTTGCAGATATGATATGATACTACACATAAGTGATCCCCAAAAATCTACCAGAGAACATCTACCACTGATAAACAACTTTGGCATAGTGGCGGATATAAAATTAACTCAAAAAGAAGCTCTAACCCTCCTTTATACAAATGATAAATAGGCAGAGAAAGAAATTAGGGAAACAACAGCCTTCACAATAGCCACAAATAATATAAAATACATAGGTGTAACTCTAACCAAGCAAGTAAAAGATCTGTATGATAAGAACTTCAAGATCCTGAAGAAAGAAATTGAAGAAGATATCTGATGGAAAGATCTCCCATGCTCATGGATCAGCAGGATTAACAGTGAAAATGCTCATCTTACCAAAAGCAATCTACAGATTCAATGCAATCACCATCAAAATTCAAACACAAATTTTTTACAAATCTTGAAAGAACAATTCTCAACTTCATATGGAAAAACAAAAAACCCAAGATAACAAAAAAAAATAATCCTGAAAAATAAAATAATTTCTGGAGGAATCACCATCCCAGACCTCATGCTGTACTACAGAGCAAATGATTTTAAAAAAAAACAAAACAAAAACAAAAACAAAAACTGCATGGTGTTGGTGTAGAAACAAACAGGTTGATCAATGGAATAGAATCAAAAATTCAGAAATAAACCACACACCTATGAATATTTGATTTTTAACAAAGAAGCCAACCCTATACAATGGAAAAAAGAAAGCATCTTCAACAAATAGTGCTAGTTTAATTGGATGATTGCATGTAGAAAAATGCAAATAAATCTGTATTTTTCACACTGCCTAAAACTCAAGCCCACTTAAATCAAGGACCTCAACATAAAACTGGATACACTAAACCCAATAAAAGAGAAAGTGGGAAAGAGTGTTGAACACATTGGTACAGGAGAAAAGTTCCTGAATAGAATACCAGTGGCTCGGGCCCTAAGATCAACAGTTGATAAATGGGACTTCAAGAAATTGCAAAGTTTCGGTAAGGCAAAGAATACTGTCAACAGGACAAAACGGCAGCCTACAGATTAGGGAAAGATCTTCACTCACCCTACATCCATCAGAGGGCTAAATTCCAAAATATATGAAGAACTCAAGAAGTTAAGACTCCAACAATCCAAATAACCCAATTTAAAAATTGGGCACAGAATTAAACAGAATTCTCCAAAAAGGAAACTCAAACAGCACTTAAAGAAATGGTCAGTGTCCTTAGTCATCAGGGAAATGGAAATCCAAACAACCCTGAGATCCCACCTTATGTTATACCAAGCAGAATGGCTAGGATAAAAATACTCACGTGACAGTACATGACGACAAGGATGTGGAGAAAGAGGAACACTCCTCTATTGCTGTTGGGAATGCAAATTTGTACATCCACTCTGGAAGTCAGTCTGGCAATTTCTCAGAAAATTAGAGATAGTTCTACCTCGAGACCCAGCTATAGGGTCTCAAGGGCATATACCCAAAAGATGGCTCACCATACCACAAGGACATGTGCTCCACTGTATTCAGAGCAGCTTAATTTGTAATAGCTAGAAACTGGAAACAACAACATGGATTACTATACAGCTTGAATAGGAATTTTTCTCAAAGAAAATATGCCAATACCAAACAAAGACATAGCATAAATAAATTAAATAAATAATAAATAAATAAATAAATAGTAAGACATAACAGGAGGCCCAACGTTGTTAGCTATCATGGAAAACTGGAAAAAAAAAAAAAACAAGAATGGCTACCATCCAAAACAATAGCCAGTTTTACAGAACAACTGGGGAAAATGCAACTTCATACATTGCCACTAGACCTGAAAAGTACCGCAGTCAGTATGGACAATAGTTTGTCAGGTTTTTAAAATGCTAACCACGCAGACATATGTGTTCCAGCACCTCTACCTCTAGCAGATAGTGAATGTAGATCATAAAAAAATTGTACATGAATGTTCATGGTATTGTTATATGTACGTGCAAAGATAGAAATAGCACAGGTGGCTGCCTGATTGATGAACACATAAATCAAAGTTGGTATATCCACATACTGGAATATTACGAGATAGGAAAGAAGTGAAGTAGGCAAAGCTCAAAGATGTTATGCTAAATGAGACATCCCTAGAGTTGTGTCTGGATTATCCCACTGGAAAGTGCTAAAAACATCAAGAAGCAGGGCATTTTTCTAGTTTGTTTTCTGTTGCTGATGAACATGAACAAAGGAACTTGGAGCCCTGGAACCCTTATTTCAGCTTACAGTTTACAGTTCAGCATAGAGGGAAAGTAGGTCAGGATCTCAAGCAAGAGCCTGAAGATAGGAACTAAAGCAGAGACCATGGAGGAAGGCTGCTTGCTGGCTTGCTTCCACTCGTATTTACCTCCCTTTCTCGTGTGGTCCAGGCCTGTATGTCCATAGTGGGCTGGGTACTCCTACATCAATTAGCAATCAAGAAAATGCCCCCATAGACATGCCCACAGGCAATCTTCTAGATGCAGTTCTTTAAGATTCCTCTTCCCAGGGTGGCTAGTTGACAACAAAATTAGCCATCCCAGACCTGAGGGAATGTTTTCAGCTCATTGGATATGTGGCCTTGAAGGGGACGGAGACCCAACCCTTTCTCCTTCTTCTCTCTCCCTGACTATCTCACCTCTACCACCACAGGCCCCAAACAACAGAGCTAACCAGTCATGGACTCAAACCTTTAAAAAGAATCATTCCCATACTTTGTAAGTTGATTATCTCAAATATTTTTTTTATAACGAGAGAAGATTGACTAACTCATGTTTAGCTGCATGTTAAACGGTGCAGAAAGGCGGCTAGTGGTGTCTTTAAGGTAGGGAGCAAGAAAGAAGATTAACTGCTGAGGGATTATTGGATTTCTCCGAAGTGGGGTGTATGATGATGAAATGTCGCACATCCAGGCATGATGACAATGAAGGTTGCACAGGTCTGAAACCAAGAACCACTATGTACTGCATTCTTTCCTGGGGTGAGTTGAATATGTGAGCTTTGTCCTAATCAAGACATTAAAGGGAACGGACTTACACTTACTCTTCAGTAATTACAGGCAACATGATCAACTGGAAAGGGCTAGCAGCAGTGACTTATGTCAGCGTGCTCAGAACACAAAGGGGGGGGGGCAGAAAGAAAGAAAGAGAGAGAGAGAGAGAGAGAGAGAGAGAGAGAGAGAGAGAGAGGGAAGGAGGGAAGGAAGGAAGGAAGGAAGGAAGGAAGGAAGGAAGGAAGGAAGGAAGAAAAAAGGTGTTTCCATATATTTCAACGCAAACAAATTTGAATGCCAGAAACCACAAGGACTTTGTTTCTGTTCAATATCTTAGAAAGAGTTCTTCTCTACCAACTTCTTATTTCTCTTGTATCAGGGTAGTGTCAACATTTTCAAGGAGGGAACAGTTCCCCCTCTATAGGCCTTTCAACACAAGATAATTGGTGCATCATTTGGGAGTTGCTTATGCTAACTCATTTAAAAAGGGAGTTGTCAGTGGCTTCTTTTGTAGTTGTTTCCAAACAATAGCCTAAGCCAGAGCTGGCTTTGACTTTCAGAAAGAAATAATTAAGCTGAAATATAAGTCTTTGAGTCAAAAGCTTTTCTTTTTTTTTTCCAGTGACACTTCATTCCTTTTTTTAAACATGAAAAGGCAAATATAAATTTAATTAATGAGTATAAAATGATAACATGGGTCTAAATCTTTCTTTGGAATAGGTAACATGAAGATATATATTTAAATATTAATGTCTATTTTGTTATATACAACACAGTATATATTTTTATACCAATCATAAAAATGGTGGACATGTTATTAAATGAACATAAATAGATAAAGTGTTTTTGTTTGTTTGTTTTGTTTTTAGTAGAGCTTTAAAACTTTGGCTGCTAACTGTTGTACAAACTCAAAATAATAATAATTTTTAGACATTGGATATCATTGTAATAAAGCTGTACTTCAATGTCCCTCACATCACCAAACGATTTTACCTCCCAAGTAGCTAAGCTAAGAGTTGACAGTTCTGCTTTGCCAAAGAATGAATTGTTGGTACTACTATCTAAATACATATTTCTTACTACAGTCAAAGCTATTTGACTTGAGTGACTGTCACCATTCTCAGCCCACAGGGAACAAGTTACATTCATTTAACAAATGGTGTGTGGGGGCTAGTAAAATGGCTCAGCAGGTAAGAGCACCGATTGCATTTCCTAAGGTCATGAGTTCAAATCCCAGCAACCACATGGTGGCTCACAACCACTCATAATGAGATCTGATGCCCTCTTCTGGTGTGTCTGAAGCCAGCTACAGTGTACTTGTAATAAATAAATAACAAATAAATCTTAAAAAAAAAAAACCTTAAGAGATGGTGTGTGTATTAAGATGGTCTATCCATGAACTATCATTCATTAACTGTTTCAGTGAACAATGATTCTGCTTAGAGAGTGGCACAGACATTAGGTGATGGTAAGAGTCTAGTTCATTGGCTGTGATGATTTTGAAAAGCATTCATCTCAGAGAAAGAGTAACTTATAAGTTCCTCTTCTTCAGAATTGATACAATAATTATAAATACCAAGCAAAACATTCAGTCTCATTCTTTGTTGTTCTCTTACAAGCCACCTCCCAAATTAATTGTCTATATTCCTTTTGGCTGTATAAGTACTTTTGAAATATGTAAGCTGTTCTGAAAAACCATAGTATAGTGTAAGAACATCAAATAAACAATCCTACTAATAGAGAGGCTGAGATAGGAGAAGCATGATTTCAAGACCATTATGTGGTACACAGCAAGACACTGTCACGTACAAACAAGCAGGAAGTATATATGGATTGTATAATATTGGACCTATTTCTCCAATTACCAAATTAGAGAGACCACTGGATGACAGCCAACAAATTTCTAATTCCTCATATTTTTGAATTTCAATTGATTAGGATATGTTGGTAACATTAATTTTCATATTAAAAGATATTAAGGAAAAGTGATTGTCACTTCCTGTTATTTTTGTTATTAGAGGTGGAATTATGTTTGTGTGGGTTTGTTGAAAGATTACTTTCTTGCCTTTTCTAGGGTGTAATTTCTCTCCTTGTGTTGGTGTTTTCCATGTATTATCCTTTGTAGGGCTGGATTTGTGGAAAGATATGTAAATTTGGTTTTGTCATGGAATATCTTGTTTTCTCTGTCTACAGTAATTGAGAGTTTTGCTGGGTATAGTAGCATGGGCTGGCATTCGTGTTCTCTTAGGGTCTGTATCACATCTGCCCAGGATCTTCTAGCTTTCATAGTGTTTAGGGAGAAGTCTGGTGTAATTCTGATAGGCCTGCCTTTATATGTTACTTGACCTTTTTCCCTTACTGCTTTTAAAATTCTTTCTTTGTTTAGTGCATTTGGTGTTTTGATTATTATGTGATGGGAGGAATTTCTTTTCTAGTCCAGTCAATTTGGAGTTCTATAGGCTTCTTGTATGTTCATGGGCATCTCTTTCTTTAGGTTAAGAAAGTTTTCTTCTATAATTTTGTTGGAGATATTTACTGGCCCTTTAAGTTGGGAATCTTCACTCTCTTCTATACCTATAATCCTTAAGTTTGGTCTTCTCATTCCATCCTGGATTTCCTGGATGTTTTGGGTTAGGAACTTTTTTGCTTTTTGTATTTTTTTTTTTTTTAACTGATGCATCAATGTTTTCTATGGTATCTTCTGCACCTGAGATTCTCTTCTGTATCTTGTATTCTGTTGGTGATGCTTGCATCTATGACGCCTGATCTCTTTCCTAGGTTTTCTAACTACAGGGTTGTCTCCCTTGTGATTTCTTTATTGTTCCTATTTCCATTTTTAGATTCTGGATGGTTTTGTTCATTTCCTTCACCTGTTTGGTTGTGTTTTCCTGTAATTCTTTAAGGGATTTTTGTGTTTCCTCTTTAAGGGCTTCTAGCTGTTTACCTGTGTTCTCCTGTATTTCTTTAAGGGAGTTATTTATGTCTTTCTTAAAGTCCTCTATCATCATCATGAGAAGTGATTTTAGAGCTGAATCTTGCTTTTCCAGTGTGATGGTGTATCCAAAACTTGCTATGGTGGGAGAATTGGGTTCTCATGATGCCAAGTAACCTCAATTTCTGTTGCTTTTGTTCTTATACTTGCCTCCCAACATCTGGTTATCTCTAGTGCTACCTGCCCTGACATATCTGACTGGAGTCAGTCGTTCCTGTGATCCTGGTTGTGTCAGAATTCCTCATAGTCAAGCTGTCTCTGTGATCCTGTGATTCTTAGATCTTGTAAACCTGAGATCCTGGGTGTGTCAGAGCTCCTGGGAGTCAAGCTGTCTCTGGGACCCTGAGATCCTGGTGTGACCAAGCTCCTATGATCCTGTGATCCTGTGATCCTGGGCATGTTAGAGCACCTTGGAGTGGAGCTTCCTCTAAGTGTTGTTGGACTGGCTGTGGAGTTTGCATCCAAGGTCCACTCAGGGCACCATCCCAGACCAAAAGGAACCCATGCCACTGGTCTGGTGGAGTTCCTGCATGCCTGGATCCTGCTGGTCCCAGTTACTCCCAGTGTTGGGACAGATGTTTGTATTTTCCTCACCTCTAATCCTGTAATCCTGGGCATGTTAGAATGCCTGGGAGTGGAGCTTCCTCTGGCCATTGTGAGTACTGGTTGTGGAATTTGTACCTAAGGTCCGCTCAGGGCACAGGCCCAGACTAGAAGGAACCTGTGCCACTGGTCTGGCAAAATTCCTGCATGCCTGGGTCCCACTGGTCCATCAAAAAGTTTTCTGTGTTGTCTTGTTGAGAACACAAAGGCGCTCAAGCCCACAGACCTTCCAGGAAACCATGAATGTTAAGCACCCAGGATTGTCCTCTGAAAAGGAAAGACATATAACCTGTTTTTCCAGAAGGCTGGGAATTGGAGGTGATTAATAGCCTGGTGATCTGTGTTATCTGTTAGGCCAGACCATATCAAGCTCCTATAACCAGGACCAAAGGCGGCTAGTAATCTAAGGGACCCTTACATTACTGGTACAGGCAAGGGCTCCCCTAAGCTCCCACAATCAGGATCAACGGTGGCTAATAGCCCAAGTGACCTTTAGGCTCTATATATGACCAAGACCAGGCCAGATCCTTCCTTCAGCCCTTAAGCTACTACAGGTAGCCTATCTCTAGAGCCCATCTTCTTGGAAAAAGATGACATGTACTTTGAGTTAAATTTCGATGTAAATATTGCTTCCTTGTACACAGGGGATTGTATTACACCAGGACACTTCTTTCCAAATTATATTATGTTAAATTTGCTGGCAATAAGCCCCCTGGCATCAGACTCTCTAGAAGTTTGACCCAGCCTGGCAGACTAGGTTAGGATGCACTGAGTTCTCACCTCTGCTTGTATCGTATTTCTGTAACACCTGCAGGGACCCTCCTCATTGTCTAAACACTCATCCCATATCAGAAATTAGAGACTTGAATAAAAGGGGGCAGCTACTGCTAGTCATAACAGACCACTGCCCTGCAGAAGTGTCAGTCTAGAGCCATCGAATTAGTTTATAAGCTACCAGTTCAGAGATTTAGGTAAGAAACTGACTACTTAAAAAATTTAAAATGTTTTAAAGTACAAAAGTATCCAAAAGATACCTACAAATGACAAGTTCAACTGCATTTAATTTTTCATCTCTTCATACACACACTTTTCATCTCTTATATACACACAGCACTGTGCTAAAAAAAAAACCACTCATATATGTATATAAACACTAGATCTTATTTTTATGTTAATTGTTTCTTCTTAGATATTTTCTCTATTTACATGTCATATGATATCTCCTTTCCCAGTTTCCCCTCCAAAAAAAAAGAAAAAAATTAAATTAAAAAAAAAAACAAACCTGTTCCCTCCCCACTCCCACTCACCAATCCACCCTCTCCTGCTTACTGGCCCTGGCATTCCCCTAAACTGGGGCATAGAACCTTCACAGAGCCAAGGGCCTCTCCTGCCCTTGATGACCCACTTGGCCATCCTCTGCTATACATATGCTGCTGGAGCCATTAGTCCCACCATGTGTACTCTTTGGTTGGTGGTTGAGTCCCTGGGAGCTCTGAGGGTACTAGTTAGTTCATGTTGTTGTTCGTCCTAAAGGACTGCAAGCCCTTCAGCTCCTTGAGTCCTTTCTTAGGGACCCTGTGCTCAATTCTATGGATGGCTGTGAGCCTCTACTTCTGTATTAGTCGGGTACTGTCAGAGCCTCTCAGGAAACAGCTATATCAGGCTCCTAGATCTTATTTTTTATATATGAATCTGGTATTTATATGAAAACATATACTGGCATAAAATTTCATATAACACCTTTTTGTTTTTTATTCAGATTCTAAAAGAATTTTCAGAAGATGCAAAGATTAAAACAAAATATATGCTAATAGAAGGAAGGTGCTTATCATAGCAGTAGTATTTGTAATTAAAAATTGGAGAAGATGCTAAAATAGTAATAAATTGCATTTTATAAATCATAATACGGAACATGGAACATAGAGAAACCATGGACTTTTACTAGTACAAGAAAATATAATGCATTGCTGTATGAATAAAATCAGACACAAGAAATACAGTCTGTTTTCAATTACATAAACAATTATATATTTGTGTGTTGTGGGTAATAGGTGAGCACATGTGTTTGCAAGGATGTGCACACAGGCCAGAGAAGGATGTCAGGTGTCCTGTTCTATATAGGTATAGGTATAGGTATAGGTATAGGTATAGGTATAGGTATAGGTATAGGTATAGGTATAGGTATGGATAAGGAAGGGGGGAGGGGAGAGAGAGAGAGATACTGTATTCCCTTGAGACAGAGTCTCTTCTTGGACATGAAGGTAGGCTGGTGGCAAGCAAGCCACAGGGATCCTCTTACTTCTGCCTCCCACTGTACTGGGATGACAAGCATCTGGCTTTTGCTTGAGTGCTGAGGGTTTTGAACTTATGTCTCTACACTTGCACTGCAAGCACTCTTCAGATCCAATTACATTTAAAAAAAAACTAGGTGAAAGTTCTATTAAATGTTGAAACATAAACAAGCATTGCTTTTTGTGATTTTTTTCCTGATATATTTCCAGATGATCTGACAATTACAAAAGACTAGAACGCAATGACTTCTACACTTTTTTATCCAGCTGGCAATTACACCTAAAATAATCAGAAATTATTCTAATCTTAATTTCACATTCATTAACAGACCTGGCTAATAGGCAGCTGAAGAAGTCACAGGGGTGATATGGTCATTTAAATCATATACATAGACCATAAGCAGAACATAAATGATGCCTTTTTCCCTGTTTCTTAGGTATGTCTATAACCTAGAAACTCCTACTAGAAACTTTGTAAGGGAGCCCTTGGTCACTAGGAGTGGAAGGGGAAATAGTTGACAATAATTGAAAAACAGACTGTCTCTAGAAAAACAAATCAAGATCAGTAGGTCTACAACAGAACCCTCCTCCTCTTCCTCCTTCTCCTCTTCCTCCTCTTCTTTCTCCTCCTCCTCCTCTCCCTCCTCTCCCTCTTTCTCTTCCTCTTCCTCTTCTTCTCTTCCTCCTCCTCCTCCTCCTCCTATTTTTCTTCTTCTTCTTCTTCTTCTTCTTCTTCTTCTTCTTCTTCTTCTT
>JADRCD010174419.1:0-14134 GCA_019843815.1 Montemys delectorum | reverse complement strand
CCCAAGGTCTGCTCAGTACACCAGCCCAGAGAGACTGGAAGGAACCCAAGCCACTCTGCTGGTGGAGTTCCTGTGTGCCTGGTCCTGCAGATCCCAGTTACTTCCGGTGTTGGGACAGATGTTGGGTCCTCCTCACCTCTGATCCTGAGAGTGTCAGAGCACCTGGGAGTGCAGCTTCCTCTGGGTGTGTGGGACTGGCTGCAGAGCTTGCACCCAAGGTCTGCTCTGGACACTAGCCCAGGGAGACCCCATTTGTTTCTTATAGTTGCCATATTTCTACATGCCTTACAAGTTTTTTTTATAATGTTTGAATTTGAAAAATAAGGCATCTGTTTCTCCCAGTATTGTGTAACTTCATCCAGTTAACCTCACTAGAAGCCTGGAAGCATCCCAAACTGTTTGTGAGGATGTTTTTGTGAATACAGTTTTCTATTTTGTGGGTTTTCCATTTCTTTGTAGGCATTCAAGACATCTTTCTCTATTTCTTTTCTCCTTAGGGTCCTACAACTTCTCTGGGGCTGCTTGCTCTGGGACCTGCAGGCATCTAAACTCTGCTACTTCCATTAGTATTCCAAATCAGGCAAGACAGAAACCAGTCCCTCAGGCTGCATTCTGAAAAGCCACAGCATTCAATATAAGTTTCTGTTTCTGCCCTCCTGGGGAAGAACGTACTAACCACACCTGTTCCCCTGGTGCTGAGTCTGACCTGGAGGAAGACTTCATGTGAGGAACATGAGAAGCAGCATTCTTTTTTTTTTTTTTTTTTTTTAAGTTTTTTTTTTAATTAGATATTTTCTTTATTTACATGTAAATTTTCCCTTTCCCAGGTTCCCCTCCAAAAAACAAACAAACAAACAAAAACAACAAGAACAAACTCCTTTTGCCTCTCCCCTCCCCATGCCTGCCACCCCACCCTCTCCCACTTATTGGCCTTGGCATTCCCCTACACTGGGGCACAGAAGGAAGGACAAGCATATAGCTATCTCCTGAGAGGCTCTGACAATATCTGACTAATACAGATGTAGAGGCTCACAGCCATTCATTGAACTGAGAAGCAGCATTCTTTGTGTCCATCTTGCTTTACCGTTTAGCATTGGAGTTCTTTCCTGCTCACAGCTTACTGGCCTACTGCATGCTCCAGCTAGCATCCAGCTCTTATGAGACTTCTCTGATTGAGTGTTGCAGATTTGTGTTTCTGTGGAAGAACGAGATCTGGAAATCTCCCCTGTGCTGTCATTTATGTTTGATTTTATGTTTTTCCTCATAAAAAGCAATTTTCATTGCATACATTTATCTATTTTTTTATCCTTTCCTGCTGATTTTCAATAGTGCTTTTATAAGTTCCCATAAATGCATTGGCATTTTCAGGACAATTAATTCAAGTTGTTTTGTTCCTTGGTCTCTTCCTCAAGCAACACCACACTTTTAACTTCTAAAGCAGGATGCTGAGTGACGATCTTTGCTGAAGTTTATCTTCTCAACTTACAGCCTGCACGTCCTTATCATCTTGTAAGATGTAGGTGGGGATGGAATGTATGTGTGTTTATAGACAGGAAAGGGAAGGGAGAAGTTATGCAATTATAATTTAATCTCAAGAAGTAAATGAAGTAATAAAAAACCTAAAAGAATGACAATAAATTAAGGCCTCAATGAATTCAGGTTTTAAAACATCCATTAAAATCATAGTAGAAATTTTACTAAGCTAAATGATTACTTTGTGCATGTTTTATACAGTTGTAACTTTTCCCATTTCAGATTTCAGTACTTGCAGCACCCTTAGTAGTATCTGGGAAGATCACGGGCAAGCTATGCTGTCCCATGAGGCTTTGTCATCAGTTAGAAATATTTGTCTTTAAAGATAAGAAACTCCACAATTTTGGGACAGTTTGTCTCCTTGTTTGCTGCATTCCTTTCTTATCCTAAGTGCTAGTGGATACAGTCAGTGTATCTTTTTTTTTTTTTATTAGATATTCTCTTTATTTACATTTCAAACGATATCTCCTTTCTTGATTTCCCCTCCGGAGGGGGGAGGGAAAAACGGAAAAAAAACTCCTCCCCCTGCTCACCCACCCACCCTCTCCCTCTTCCTAGCCCTGGCATTCTTCTATACTGGGGCATAGAACCTTTACAGGACTGCCACTCACACTTTGTGTGACAGCAGTTTATGAGGCAAAAGCTTCAAGGAAGCAGTCTCCTTCATCCCCTAACTCAGAGGTAGCCCAGATATGTCCTTGCTATAGTCTCGTTTGTTAGGTGTCCCCCAAGATAAACGTTGCTCTCTGACCTCCACCAAAGTTCCAACATCCTAGCCAAACCTTGGCTTGGAATTTCTCCCGGGCACTGTTACATATTCATACTAATTACCTCCGGCCTTGTTTGAGAGATAATGAGGGGGTAGGGCATTGACTAGCCCAAAAGATTACCATAGTGGGCCTTTACTAAGGATGGGCGAGACCTTGAACAGAGTGTGTGTGTGTGAGACAATGTGCAGCAGGAGAGCATTCGAGATTCGAGCCTCTACCCTCCTGGCTGGCTTACCCTAAGTCCCCCAGGACTCCAGCCGGGCTGGAGCAGACCCAGTGCTCAGAGCCTGGGGGTGCTGCACCAGTCCAGAAGAGGTGACTGCTTTAGACCCAGTGTGTTTCAGGTGGCCTCAGATGTACCCTGACCGCTGAGCTGTCAGATTTTTCTTTTCTCTTTTGTAATGACTGTAAAAGTCTGATGCCATTTTTGAGAAATACATTCAGATCCTGCACTTCCTTGTGTCTCATCTGTTATTTTTTCTTCATTGATGCCTTGCAGACCTATAGTTTCTCCTGCGGGTTGAGAGAGGCCAAGGTTGGCATGTGGCACAGGGCCAAGGGCCTCTCCTTCCATTGATGATCAACTAAGCCATCTTCTGCTACTTATACAGCTGGAGCCATGAGTCCCACCATGTATACTCTTTGGTTGGTGGTTTAGTCCCTGGGAGCTCTGAGGGTACTAGTTAGTTCATATTGTTGTTCCTTCTAAGGGGTTACAAACCCTTCAGCTCCTTGGGTCATTTCTCTAGCTCCTTCACTGGGGGCCCTGTACTCAGTCCAATGGATGGCTGTGAGCCTCTACTTCTATATTAGTTGGGCACTGGCACAGCCTCTCAGGAGACAGCTATATCAGGAACCTGTCAGCAAGCACTTGCTGGCATCCATAATAGTGTCTGAGTTTGGTGATTGAATGTGGGAAGGATTCCCAGGTGGAGCAGTCTCTGGATTATCCTTCCTTCAGTCTCTGCTCCATAGTTTGTCTCTGCAACTCCTTCCATGGGTATTTTGTTCCCTCTTCTAAGAAGGATCAAAGTATCCACACTCTGGTCTTCCTTCTTCTTGAGTTTCTTGTGATTTGTGGATTGTATTTTGGGTATTCTGAACTTCTGGCCTAATATCCACTTGAAGACCCAGAAATGAACCCACACATCTATGGTCACTTGATTTTTGACAAAGGAGCTAAAACCATCCAGTGGAAAAAAAAAAAGACAGCATTTTCAACAAATGGTACTGGTTCAACTGGCGGTTAGCATGTAGAAGAATGCAAATCGATCCATTCTTATCTCCTTGTACAAAGCTCAAGTTCAAGTGGATCAAGGACCTCCACATAAAACCAGATACACTGAAACTAGTAGAAAAGAAAGTGGGCGAGAGTCTCCAGCACATAGGCACAGGGGAAAATTTCCTGAACAGAATACCAAAAGCTTATGCTCTAAGATCAAGAAGTGACAAAAGGGACCTCATAAAATTATAAAGCTTCTGTAAGACAAAGGACAGTGTCAATAGGAAAAACTGGCAACCAACAGATTGGGAAAAGATCTTTTCTGATCCTATATCTGAGAGAAGGCTAATATCCAATATATATAAAGGACTGAAGAAGTTAGTCTCCAGAGAAACAAATAACCTTATTAAAAGATGGGGTACAGAGCTAAACAAAGAATTCTCAACTGATGATTACAAAATGGCTGAGAAGCACCTAAAGAAATGTTCAAAATCCTTAATTATCAGGGAAATGCAAATCAAAACAACTCTGAGATTCCACCTCACACCAGTCAGAATGGCTAAGATCAAAAACTCAGGTGACAGCAGATGCTGGAGAGGTTGTGGAGAAAGAGGAACATTCCTTCATTGCTGGTAGGATTGCAAGCTGGTACAATGACTCTGGAAATCAGTTTGGCAGTTCCACAGGAAATTGGACATAGTACTACCAGAGGTCCTAGCTATACCACTCCTAGGCATATACCCAGAAGATGCTCCAACACGTAATAGGAACATATGTTCCACTATGTTCATAGCAGTCTTATTTGTAATAGCCAGAAACTGGAAACAACCCAGATGTCTCTCAACAGAGGAATGGATACAGAAAATGTGGTACATCTACATGATGGAGCTATTAAAAACAATGAATTTATGAAAT
This sequence comes from Montemys delectorum, assembly GCA_019843815.1. NCBI lineage: Eukaryota > Metazoa > Chordata > Mammalia > Rodentia > Muridae > Montemys > Montemys delectorum. Next base: position 9,694 of record JADRCD010174419.1, on the reverse strand, counting down.
GGATGGATCTGGAGAATATCATCCTGAGTGAGGTAAAACCCCATCACAAAAGAACACACATGTATTCAGTCAGTGTATCTTAAATTTCCTCAGTGTCTTCTTAAAATATTTGACTACGTGTTAGTTAGTTGGCTTGCATAGCCTAATGCTATACGCAATAATAGTCCTCAGCAACAAAACAAAACAAAACAAAAAATGAAGGTAATTATAGGGTCAACTTTTTTCTCAATGGAGTATAAGAATGGCAAATAGTTACATTTGTGCAAAAATAAATATCATACAAATAAGAATCATATGGTATATGGTAAGTCAAGATCTAAAAAACTCAATGCACATACATACATACATACATACATACATACATATATACATAGACAGAGGCAGAGACAGACAGAGACAAGAACAGAGACAGAGAGGCAGAAAGAGAAATATGTTTTAAAATACATTCAAAATTCCTGTGAGAATATAATTCATATGTTACATATTATATATATTCAAAAGCTATATGTGTGGGTATATACACATACACATGTATCAGGTATATATCTTTTTATGGTCTTTCAATTTGATTTTAAAACCACTTTTGGAACGCTCTTAAAATAGTCTGGTAGAAATACACTGTGTATTCTCTAAGGTCTCTGACCTAAATGCCCCTCTCTAAGTTGCTGAGAGTGAGTGATGGCATCATCTTTACTTGTCAGTGAACAAAAGAGAATGCCTTGGGTGCTAACCGATCTCTGCTCTCTAACTGATCCCTTAGCCTTCTTCCCTGTAAATGATTCATTCCTGGTATCTATGACCAGTGGTAGTGTGCCTGAGTAGTCTGACCTACAACAGTACAAGTTTGTTCTGACCACTGTAGCCTTGAACGTCTACTCCAGGGACTGACTCATCATAACGTGCTCAGGTTTTAGGTTCTGCTCAAAGGGATCATATTGGGAAACAGCTACATTTTTTTCTCACAACGCTACTGTATGATAAGTAAAATATGTATTTTTAAGAAGTTCATAAGGAACATTTTTTATTAAGTGTTCCAAGACCTCAAGTTGGGAGCACCACAGTGTTGGAAGAGATCAGAATGATAAACAATTTTTAAAAATCAATAAAATATTAGAAAAATAGGTCAGAAAATTCATACTATTTTGTTAATAACTGTCTTATTCTATTCCTGCACAAACATCATGACCAAGAAGCAAGTGAAGAAAGAATTTATTCAGCTTACATTTACACATTGTTGTTCATCACCAAAGGAAATAAGGACTGGAACTCAAGCAAGTCAGGAAGTAGGAGCTGATGCAGAGGACATGGATGGATGTTTCTTACTGGCTTGGTTCCTTGCTTTCTTATAGAATCCAAGACTACCAGCCTAGAGATGGTACCACCCAAGGGGCCCTCCTCCCTTGATCAAAATGGAGAAAAATGTCTTTCAGCTGGATCTCATAGAGGCATTTCCTCATCTGAAGCTCCTTTCTCTGTGATAACTCCAGCTTGTGTCAAGTTGACACAAAAACAGCCCATACAATAACTATATGTTCTTTTGTTTGTTTCTTTGCTGTTTTTGTTTCTCTCAGATAACTGGTCTCATTTGTACTAATTTCTTATTTAAAAGGGAAATAGAAAATAATATCAGATGACCACTTTACTACATCTCTGTTTACTATTACTTCATGTAAGTTAATCATAAAGAAAATAAAAGAGAGAAAATACCCACTTTTGTTATCTTCAACTGCTTTTGAGCTGGAGAATCTCTCCAAGTAATACCATAAATTAGTTTGCATATTTTTTCTCATTTTATATTAGGTTTCTCAGAATTTCATACTTAATGTTCTGATTATGTTCACCTGCTCCCCCAACTGCTCCAAGATTCACCACTTTCCTTACCCTCCAAACTTGGTGTGTTCTGTTTCGGTTTTAGTTCTTGTTTAATCCTATCAACCCCAAACTGTGCTCCCCAATTGAGCTGTGGCCTTCCATTGGAGTATGTTTGACCTAAAGGGACTACTCTATTAAGGGAAATTAACTTCCCATCTCTTAGCTGCTAGCAGTTACCAAAAAACCCTCAAGTTTATATCTTCAAGCTTGAACTTTGTCTGGCTTGAACTTGCATAGATCTTGTGCATGCTGTCACAACTACTGTGAGTTCATACGTACAACTGCCCTCCTGTGGCTAGAGAACAGCTTCCTTTCAGTCGGAACGTTTTAGTTTAGACAGGACAGTTTCCGTTTATGCCACCTCTGGCTCTGACATTCTTTCCACTTTGTTTCTGAAATGTTCTCACAGCTTTGGAGAGATAGGATATGATATCAATATCAAATTTAGAGATAACTATTCCAAAATTACTTAGTTTCTGCAGCTTAACCAGTTGTGGCCCTGTGTTGGTCAGCATCTATGGCAAATAGAAGTTTCCCTGATCCTTAGAAATGTATTCATGTCTGGATATGCTGCTAATTCATTGAGAGTCTGTTTAACAGTATAACAATTTAGGAGAATAACAGGAGAAGGCTCCTTCTATAACGTGACCATTTGAGTCACAGTTTCTTAGTATAATCTTGGTGTCACACATAGGTTTCATCCTGTAGATGAATGTAGATGTAGAAAATTAAAACCGTTGAGAAAGTGGTTGGTTATTTCCATAATGCCCATGGCACTATGGCACTGGTGGGCTTGTCTTGTCAGGACAGGTAACAGTGTAGGTCTCAGGATTTACAGGTGATTAATTTTCTCCTCACTTAGCATGCATGATACCTTCCGATATCATGAAATCTAGCCTTTGGGATGAAATTTCCAGGTAAGTACCAACTAACCCAGAACCAGAAAGACAAATATCTTATCTTTTCTGTCATTTGCAGATGGTAGCTATGAATCTTCAGGTACCTGTTCTTTGTTTGGAATTGCCACAGAGGTGAATAATTCCTAAGGGATTATGGAAAGAGGCTTGTTTGACTTATTGATAATGCTACTTTCAAGAATAAAAGCTAATATCAGCTATCCAAGTTTCATTACTGAGTTTATTTTCTGCCTTGGTAGGTTGTTCTTCCTTAGGAGTAGAAGAGAAAATGGATGAGATTTTCTAAATATGCTTATAGTCTTTATCATAAAATGGTGGTAGAGTAGAGATGCTGTAACACTGTCAACAGATAGAATGCTATGAATCATTATTTTCAAAGATTATTTTTTAAAAGTCTGTAAATCTGCAGAAAATAAAATACTTACCTCATTGGTTGAAATCCGCAAAAGATGAAAAGAAGTCTATTCATTTTGCAAATAGTAAGCAGTGAAAATTACTGGTTCATTATGTATCTTGAGTCATTTATGGAGTTGTCAATGGTAATCAAGAAAATGAGGGCCAAATGTATATGTTTATGTTTTTGTCAGACAAATGAAAATAAATAGGAGGAGTTGACCTCTATGTGATATTATGTAGAAACTTCCATAGATGTCTATCAGAACACATATAGTGAATTTTTTCAGAGAACCAGATGATTGAGCTTGATCATTTAACTTCCACTTTTACCAACCTAATCCCCAACACCATAGAAGTTATCCATCTCAAATAATGAGGAAGAAGCATTGCTTAAATGCAGCAGTCAGGGAGTTCTTTAATTTTTCCTGTGCATGATCATCGTTTTGGCTTCAAAGACACTATATGTATCCTTTATCTGGTCTTCACTTACAATGGGTTATCCAAACCAAAGCATTTGGCCTTCCTTTTATTCTTCCTTTTCTCCAGCAATTTCATTAATTTCCATAATGGCATGTGTGGTTTGTGGTGTGTTTGTATATGTATATATGTGTGTGCTTATGAGTGCATGTGTATGTCTTAGGAATGATCTCTTAAGATAAAATATGATAAATATCTGAATAAGGATGTGAGAAGCAAAGTTGGGGAAAGGATACATGTGGAGAAGAACAAAATTTGTTGTATCTTATGGCAGCGAATGGTTATAGATGCTGAGATCCCTGTACTGTGACGTATCTAATGCTGCTGTTCCATGGGTAAGGAAGAGAGATTGAGATCAGTTGTACATCACTTAGACCAAATAATTGTGACCAGCAGTGAGAAAGCTATACAAAAAGCTACACACTGTTGAGGAAGTTTGAGGAGGAATTAATAGAATACTGGGTTAGAAGGAGATTTAAAGTCAAGCAAAGGAAAAACACAGGTAGAAAAAAGGAAGGGGTAGTTATACGATCAAGGATTTTAAGATCACAGAGGTGATCATGACGGGGCATAAGCCAATAGAGTAGATTTTAGTTGGGAGTAGGTTATTCAATTTAATAGCTGAATCAAAGTGTGAATGAAAAATAAAGTTTAGGTAACAATTGTTACCTACAAAGGAACTGTACATAGTGAAAGAGAAAGTGATACTTAGATTGAGATACACAAATGACAAAAAGTGACATGGAAATATATTTTTAACTTATATTTATTATTTATTTATTGATTGTGTGTGTGTGTGTGTGTGCATGTGTGTAAACATATATGTCTGTCAGTGTGTGAAAGGAGTTTAGGAACAATTTATCCTTCCACCGTATGGGTCTTATCAGTCATCAAGCTTGGTGGATAGCGTATTTGCCTACTGAGAGCAGAAACTGACACTTTCTAAATAGTACATATGAATGAATGTTTGAAGCCTGTGTAGGATCAAGAATTTAAATGGAATACTGCTTAGCACCTTTTTTATTGTCTTGTTTTACATTGAACAGGATATAAGGTTTTATAAAAAGTTGACATATGAAGTACTTTCTTTGTAGTTACCATAAGCTATCCATATTTCTCACTTCCCCACTTCTCATTCCCCTCATGTCCTTGATTAGTCTCCTTTGTTTTATATCTTTCGTTATTGTTCTTATCCCAGATATGAAAGAAAACTACAGATTTATCTTTTGGGCTCTTGCTATTCTTACTTAACATGGTGATGAAAGGGGAATTATTTCATTCTCTTGATTACTGAATAATTCTCTGTTTATGTACTATAAGTTATTTATCTGTCTATTAATGGATATCTTGGATATCATGGGTACCTAAATACTATGATTTGATTATGAATAATAATGCAACAACCCTGGGTACAATAGAATTTGTATTATATTATGTAATATATATATATATATACATATGTATATATGTAGAGAAAGAGACAGATGATTCATATTGTTCTACTATTTGTATTTATAAAACTTCTATTATGATTTCCATCATGGCTGCACTAATTTATATTTCCTCTAATAGTATATAAAGGTCTCTTCCCTATTTACCAGCAGTAGGCTGTTGCCTGTTTTCTGGACAACATTCATAGAAAGATCCAGTATAGTTTTAATTTGTAGTTCCCTTATGGCTAAAGATTTTGAACATTTTTTATGTATTTATTGGCCACTGTCATTTGTTATTTGAAAAGAGACTTAAATTTATTTATTATTGACTGATTAACATTTCTCTTTAAATTAAAAGAGAGAAACTAATTCCTTCCCACGTATATTCATTCTTTTGAAAGCCTTGAAATCCTAAGCACCTGAGAAGGATAAAATGGGTTTAAGAAAACTACCACTAAAAGTTGGCCATACACTTTAGGAAATAAAATTTGTGTGTTCGTGGCTAAATCTCTAAGGATGTCAGATCTTTTGGGTAAAGATAAAGAATAAAGTCAATAGTTGTTACTGGTTAATACAGTTTGCTAATGTGTTAGCATGAGCACACAAAAATCTTTGGAAGCAAAAGCACATAAAATGAATTCAAATTATGTTTTTTTTTAATGAGTTGAAGATGAATTTTCAGGCTGTATTAGTAATAAGCCTGGAATGAATTCAATGAATGTGTACTATAGGCTTTGGAAACTCATTTTATGCCATGTTACAGTGTGCCTAAACCAATGTGCTTAGGGATCAGTGAGTTCAGAAGATGTTGTGCTAATACCAATGATAAATAGCAGGAGATTATGAGACAAATGCTTCATGTAGTTCCAATTCAGATAGACGGCATTTGAGAAAACAACAAATCGTTTATTAAAGAATGCATAATGAGGGGCTGGAGAGATGACTCAATGATTAAGAGCACCGACTGCTCTTCTGAAGGTACTGAGTTCAAATCCCAGCAACCACATGGTGGCTCATAACCATCCCTCACAAGATCTGAAGCCCTCTTCTGGACTGTCTGAGGACAGCTACAGTGTACTCACGTATAATAATAAATAAATCTTTAAAAAAAAGAATGCATAATGAAAATGTGGAATGAATACAGTGGGTTCAAAAGACAGGCTAAGTTGGAGTACTAATGATGGTGGTGTACACAGAGGCAGTAAAGAGAACTGAGGTAAATGATGCAGGGAGATGATGAGAGGCTAACTCTAACAGCGCTACTTACATACAAAGAATGACAAAACTATCCATCCATTGAATCCTGGTTTAGCAAGGCACACAGAGGAATATAGTAAAGCTATCATACTTAGTAAATTGTTCATAATTCATGAAATTCCAAAAGCAAACTGCAGAACTGCAGAACATGTAAGTATGGTAAATCTTTGTACTCAATCACATAAACACAACATCCATACTTATACACAGCTGCATATACATAGGATAAATTATGTAAACTAACACTACTTTAGGTTCATTTACTCAGCGTAACTGACTACCAGCATTATGGTTATGCATATCGTGAGAAGCCAGTGCTAAATAAGAGTTAGTCATTGTTCCAGTCTGCTCTGTAGCAGATACTCTCTAGGAGTAAGAACCAGCAAGCCAAGGAGCAAGTTATACTACCCCAAGGTCTTATCAGATACAGTACTAAGTACCTCATAGTCATTGTATTTTTCTAAACTTATACAAGCTAATATAGTAGTTTCAATTTGTCCACGAATAGCCTGAGGCTTAAAGTGGCCGAATAGTTTATGAACGTGATCCTGCAATTTTAGCAGGAAAGCTTTTATATCAGCATAATACAATCATGCACATTGAAAAGGCTAATAATTTTACATTTCCTAAAGCCACATTTATATTATTTAGTGGCAAGATACTATAAATGTCAATACAATAAAATAGAAAAAGCTTTCAAACTCATTAATCAGCATTAAAACAATGTTTTATATGCTCACGAACTAGTATTTCACACCCAACAGATTGGGAAAAAGATGTTTTTAAGCAATAAAGTCCAGTGTTGTTAAGTACTAAAACAATGTGCGTTCTCAAATACTGTTTGGGAAGAGGAATACAAGCAGCCACATCTCCTTGGAGAACAATTGGCCATGTATGGTAAAGCTGGGAAAGAGGTGCCAGAATTCCCATTCTTAGGCACAAATCTCAAACACAGTTTCACATCTGGTGAAAGGAAGTGAACTAAACTTTTCATGACAGCATTGTAAAATAACTAGAAATGATACAATACTTATCTGTATCTTGTATGTATCTTATCTGAGTTCTTAAATCAGTACATTCTGATTCATTGTCAAAGGAAAGAATAAGACTTTAATTGGAGATATATAATTATTCATTATATCAGCAGAGTCTATTTTGTTTAAAATATTTATTACAACTCAAAAATATGTTTTTAATTAGAGAAAATAAGCCATTTGTATAATTCTAGAAACAAAAGCAATGAGTATCCTCTATCTCTACCTGGAACAAATTTACATTTAGGTCTAGCAGACCAGGTTCTGATAGCATTTTATCCTGTTCAAAAGCAAGTATGTGGCTCTATGTGGAACTGACCAGTTGCATATGATGAATGTATCAAAATATCAAGTGTTTGAATTCTTCTTAAGAAAATGGAGGTCATTGTAGTGGCTTGAGTTCATGTCACATAGTGCAAGTTTCTAGTTTATCTCATTTATAATTTCATAAATAGTAATAAAGATAGAATAAGCTGACTTGATTTTTATAATATTTGTTAATTATTTGAAAAATCACATAGTGCATCTTGATCATATTCACCCCCTCTAACTCCTCCTGTATTGACTCTTTTCCCTCACCTCTCTATTCTTCCAACTTTGGTTGACCACACATTTATCTAGTTTTTGTTGTCCAAATGCTCTTAGAAGTTGGGCCTGATCTGGAGTGTGGTCGACCTACTGTAAATTATTTCATTAAAGAAGCTGACCCTCCCTCTCCCAGAAGTATCAAAGTCAGTCACTAGTGGTAAGATCTCTATGTCCCCAACCCCCATGCTAAAACGTTGTCTGTTTTGAGCTTATACAAGTCTCATGCATCCTATCACAATGTGCTGAGAATTTATATGTACAACTGTCTATTTTATCTGAGAAAAAAGAATAGCTTTTCCCTTAAAGCCATCCTCCACCTCTGACTCTTACCATCTCTCTACTCCCTGTTCTATGAAGTTTCCAGAGCCTTTTTGGGAACAGGAGGCTGTATACATTCGATTTAGTTCTGAGCACACCACAGTTTCTTGTTCTCTGCTCTTTGACCAGTTGAGAGTCTCTGTGTTGTAATCTACTACATAAGGAAGCTTCTCTGATAAGGAGTTATGGAGTGTTCTATGAGTATAGCACTAAGTCATTAGGGGCAATTTTAATACCTTGTCCATTTAGCAATGTAATAGAATATATGCTCTAGAGTCAATGACCTATTTCACCACATGTTCTTGCCCCCATTAACAGTGTCAAAAAAGGGTTTCATCTTATGGAGCAGGCCTTAGGTACAATCAGAAAATGATAGGTTACTCCCACAATATTCATGTCACTTTTGCATCAGTATGCATATCTAGTCAAGCCAATCATTATTGTAGCTTTCAGGGCCCACACTTGAGTTAGATCAATAGTTACTTTGCCCCCTCCCATACCATGGGCAACCTACTGATTTAGTAATGGATGAGTGAAGAGAAGCCTAATGTTTGAGAACTAACAAAGTGAGTAAGACAGGAATCAATGATAATTACATTACTATCAAACTGTATATATTCATGTCTGTATCTGTCCCACTCAAAGAAAAAGTGAGTATGTCTACAATATTTGTCAATTCCTGTTACAAGATAGAAACTGAATAAATTTCAGTTGAATTTTGATGAATGAATGCAAGAATAGATGGCATAGCAAATATGATGTGTTAGCAATGAGGATATTTCTTCTGAAATTTTTATTCAGGGATATAAATTGGAAACACTGTATCTTTGTTTGGTTGAAAAGCAAAAGAGAGAACATGTGTTTCCAGTGCCTTTGTCTGTTTCTCTCTCAGTGGATGTCAAGTGCCTCCTGTCAGTGGCTTTACCAACCAAAAATGGCCACAGTATAGAAAGCTCAGTCCTCAAGGGTCAATTTATAAAAGTGCATTAAATGAAAAGGTAACATGAATTTTCTATGGTTTAAATGTCCCCCCCCACACAATGTAAAATATAAATTCAATTTTATTGTGATGAATTAGAAGGTAGAAGAAATTGAAATTGTTAAGAGGTAGTTGGATCATGAAGATAAAGGCCTCATGAATAGACCACTTCATTGATAACTTGAAAAATCAATGGGCTAATGGGTTATATCTTTTCGAATGGTTTTGTTTTGGAAGTGAGCTCTCTCTAGTGCACATCCTCTTGCTCTAGGCCACCATGAAGTGGCCCAGCAGGGAAGCCCTCAGAAGCAGGTGTCAAAAAGATGAGAGTGAGGTTTTCTCAGTCTTCCAGTCGTTGCCTGTATTCCTTAGGAATTACCCACTCTAAAATATTCAGTGAAATTTCAGTATCAGAAAAAAAAA
>JADRCD010174410.1:0-12623 GCA_019843815.1 Montemys delectorum | reverse complement strand
TCTCTCTCTCTCTCTCTCTCTCTCTCTCTCTCTCTCTCTCTCTCTCTGTCTGTCTCTCTGATATCTCTTTCTAGCAACATCTATTGAGAGTGATTACCAAGCTAACTGGATAAACTTTAATAGGGAGCCATTAAGAAAGTTACTGATAGAAGGGCTTTGTTGAACTTGATGGATAGTAAGCCTTTGTATTGTCATTCACAGACTCACTATTCATGGAGATAATTGTGCACAGCATTAGGCTAACCCTAACATTATTGCTCACCAAATTAGTTAGTATCCTTTAAAACCTCTCTTTGAATTCAAAATATATTGAAAAAATCCAATTTATATTTTTATATGCAGTTTCTTAATTGTATTATTTAGATAGCAGAAATTAAATCTGAAAATTAATTTTCCTTTTGATCACAAAAGCTACTTTCTTGAAGTCATTTTTATTCATTTAAAGTAATCACTGATTAATACAGAAACATTTCTTTTTGCCTTTCTACTAATTTGAGGGCTAGGAAGATAGTAGGGAACTTGACAAATATAACTTCACAGAACATACAGAACATTTTATTTCTTTTATCCGTGCATGTTCTAACTTTGCCTTAATTAGTGTATGGTTTGTTTTTGTCCTATCCTTTTGTCCTACAGAGACCAGATGAATTGGGAATTAGCCTTCCTAAGAATCCATTTGTTAGAATCATGTTGGTTGACTAAGTAGTTCCATTGATGTCCCTTCTTTCATGCCATATTTTCTACATCTTCTCTGCAAGCATTGTTTCTTACATTCTTATATTCAAGCTTTACCAGAATTATTGTCACTCATAACCCACAATCGACAGTGAAAAGCTTTTGTTTTATTTTATCTTCACCTGATGATTAAAATCACAATACAACCTGCAGTTATCTAACCAAAATTCAGATATTTGGCATAACTGTTCTTTAAAAACTTATCAATGGAAAAGTATCTTTTATCACATGATATAAGATTTATAAAAATTACTTTAATACCATTCAAAATCAGTAGACATTTTAAAGTACTCTACAGCATATAAGTGAGTTTTATTTTCAAAATATGACAGTTGCAATCTAGATGCACTTTGACTAGTAATATCTACTTATACTATCACATAAATATGCCATTTATTTGGTATTGCCACATCTTTGTTGGTTACTCTTATGTCAACAACACATAAGTGAGTTTTCTGAAATGAGGGGACCTCAATTCAGATGATGTTTTAATAAGATCTGGCAATAGTTGGCATTTTCTTATTTACTGATCGAAAGGGGAAGGCACAGACCACTATGGATGGTCCCTGTGCTGGTAGTCCTGAGTTCTATAAGAAAGCTGACTGAACAAGCCAGAGGAAGCAAGCTAATAGAAGCAAGCCATTAAGCAGCATCCCTTGATGTCCTCTGTATCAGTTCCTGCCTCTAAGTCTTGCCCTATTTTATTCTTATCATGACTTCTACTGGTGATGCTGATGAATAGCAATAGGGGAGTATAATCCACATAAACCCTTTTCTCCCCAACTTGTTTTTTGATTATGGTGTTTCATCACAGCAATAGAAACCCCAAATAATACAATATCATATATTATATAAAGAAAGACCTTGATCTTTGAAACAGAAACAGTATGATCATCAGAGCTGGTCTTCTTTGAAACAATGAGAACTAAGAAAGAAAAGATGGAAACAAGATGCCCATATTGTTTTATCCAGCCATGGATCAATCAGGGCAAATTTAAATGTAGATATGGGAGAGAGTCTGTAAGTTTTGGAGTGGAGAATAATGTGTTCATGGTGGCTGAGTTAGGATCAAGTGTATAGAAACAAGTTAAAGATTTAGACACAAAACTCAAGGAAAGTATTAAGGTTTTTTTCTAGTAAAATGTCAGAAAGTCCAGAGAGTTGAAGGAACATACAAGATTAACCTTCTTAGAGTAGTTTAAAGACCCTGAAACATTTCTAATCTGGTAAGGATACTTTTAATCTCCTGCCAATAACATCCTTGTTTAAATAAAGAATGATTCAGTGGGAAACAGTTTTACAAGTCAAAAATATTATACACAATTATATCAATATTCAGAAATAGCACAATCACTAAGTAGTTCTGGTTTATCTACAGCATAAATTTTGTGTTTAAGTATTTTATAAACAAACACTGACCCCGCTATATGAACAGCTATAATCCATATACTTTCAACTTAAGTACAGTTCCAATTATCAAATAGTTGCTGTAGACAGAATTCCTTGTGCTCTGATTCAACAATTCTTTCTTCTACATATCAGTAGCAGAACTTTTGCTGCAATCTAACACCCCTATGGTTCCAGTCCTCTGCTACCCCTATGACAGAATGAAAAAAATCAAAAACAAAAACTAACAAATATCCTTCTCTTTCTATGTGAATCTGACTTTTTTTTTTAAAGAAAGGTCTATAAATATCCTTAATCTACAATTTAAGCATATTTATTTAAATCAATGTGTTTCAAACAACATATGTCAAACAGATAATGTATCTTCAGTTAGCTATGGGGTTCCAAAATATTTTTGTTACTTTTCATTTTTAGATGAAATCGTACGCCTGCAGCTTTATTGATGTGAAATACAAAACAAACTTCTAGTCTCTAAGTGAAATAATGAAGAAGGTCTGATCAAAGATTAAATCTAGCCTAACTTCCCTATATTATTATATTTTCATAACAGATATGAAATGTCAGTTTTATCCACTTGTCTGCATGCCTCTCACCATGATGTACTCTCAGACCTCTGGAACAATATACCCCAACAGAGTCTTCCTTCTGTAAGTTTCTGGATATGGTGTTTTACACAGACACAGAAAATAACTCATGCAGATGATTGGCTTCAATCTCCCACTAGACACACTCTACATCACCTGGGAGGAGAGCCTCAATGAGAAATGCTCTATACTAGGTTGGTCTGTATCCAGTCTCTGGTGGCCGGTTATTCGGATTAAGTTAACTAGTATAAGAAACCCATCACAGTGTGAGGACCTCATTCCCTTGTGAGGGATTCTTAAACTGCTTAAGAATGGAGAAGCTGATCTTGGCACAATCAAGCAAAGAAGAAGAATGCCTGCATCCATTTTCCTTCACTTTGACTAGGGTTATAATGTGAGTAGCAGTTTGAAGTTTCTGCCTTGACTTCTATGCAATTCCTAATAATTGATACCTTTACTTTGGCAAGAAAAACAAAACAAACAAATAAATAAACAAACAAAATTCAAACGATATGTTTGAATTCAACAAAGAAAACCCTCACATGGACTCTCAGAAGGAAATTAAGTGCTATGCTTTCAAATTGAGCTTCTAACTTGTTTGTTTGAATTGAGAATATAAGAGAGTCTCATATTAAAAATATTTGCTTAAACAAAAATTTAGAAATAATGAGTTGAAAAGTATATTTCAGAGAGAATATAATGTATGTGTATGTAGGTGTATTAAATAAAATATTTGTCTCTGCTATTTGGACCTTGACAAGTTAATGCTCTTGGTTTTAGAGAAATTTTTTGAGAAATCTTCCTTATATTGAAATTGGATTTATTAAGGTAACCACAGATTTTTCTGAAGTCAAAGCAAAGTGAGCTATGCTATGCTGTGATATGCTATCATATGCTATGATAAACTCTTAAAATACCTAATGCTCAATATGAGATATAATAAATTAATTACTAGGGGAAATAAGCACATAGTTTAAATTTAATATATATTTTAATCACAGTATATTCTGTTGTAATATTGCAAAACTGTAGTACTAAGGAAAATATAAATTAGAGATTGGGGAAACTGAACTATTAGGTGTAAACTTTCATATAGATATATTGTTTATTTTTTTCTATCATCAAAAATGTCATCTACAGTTCTTGTCCTCTGGCGCTGAATGAAAATAGAGGCTAGGGAAACGTCAAAAAATTTTGATTCTTGGTTTAATAAACACAATCTTGTTACTTGAACAGGTGAACCTTGTTAATTCATCCTGAAGCTAGAAATGGAGGTCACCATTTTCTATATGAGAGAGATAGCACCTATGGGTTTAACACACTTTAATTAAGAATTTTCTGCAATCTTCCTACTTTAAAATATACAAGAGAAACATTTGAAGGTGGAAGAGACATTTGTATACCCATGTTCAGTACAGCTGTATTCACAACACTCTAGATATGGAAACCATCAATATGCCCATTAGCAAAGAGGTGGACTTATAAAAATATGGTGTGAATACAGAAGGGGAAGTTACTCAGCTCTACAAAATCAGGGTGTTCCATTGAGCTTAGCAACATGAATGAACTCAAGGATGCTAAGTCATACGCTATGAACCAGGCAGCTAAAAAAAGAAATACTATGTGATCTGACTTACAGAATTTTAAAATGCCAACCTCTAGGATGTAAGAAGCAAGAAGGAGATTACTAAAACTGGATACAGAGAACAGAGAAAGAATGAACACTGGTCAATGAGTACAAGGTTATCACTGGAAGAAAAACATCTGACATATATACTGTGTAGCAAACTTGACCACCCCATTCAGAAAGGCAGTACTAATAGGCTGTTTTGGGATATATAAGAAAAAAGGAGGAAGATATGAGGTAGGAGATCTACAAGTTGTGGGACAACGGGTATTTCCAGGAGAAATGCGACAGATATAATTGTAATACATTATAGGGACATCTGAAAATCTCAAGGAATAAATTAAATATACTTTAAAATATAACGGCATACATTTTGAGTAGCTAAGAGAGATTTCAAAATATATCCGGTCTGTCTGGGCTGGTGCACTGAGCAGACCTTGGACGCAAACTCTGCAGCCAGTCCCAAAATACCCAGAGGAAGCTCCACTCCTAGGTGCTCTAACAAGCCCAGGGACACAGGATCTCAGAATCACAGGATCACAGAGACAGCTTGACTATGAGAAGTTCTGACATAACCAGGATCACAAGCTCCAGTCAGATTTAGCAAGGGCAGGTAGCACTACAGATAATCAGATGGTGGGGGGGGAGCATAAGAAAATAAACAATACAAACCAAGGTTATTGGCATCATCAGAACTCAGTACTCCCACCATAGCAAGTCCTGGACACACCATCACACTGGAAAAGTAAGATTCAGATATAAAATCACTTCTCATGATGATAATACAGGATTTTAAGAAAGACATAAATAACACCTTCAAAGAAATACAGGAGAACACAGGTAAACAGCTAGAAGCCCTTCAAGAGGAAAAACAAAAATCCCTTAAAGAACTACAGGAAAACATAATCAAACCGGTGAAGGAAATGAGCAAAACCATCCAGAATCTAAAAATGGAAATAGAAACAATAAAGAAATCAGAAAGAGAGACAACCCTGGAGATAGAAAACCTAGGAAAGAAATCAGGAGTTGTAGATGCAAGCATCACCAACAGAATACAAGAGATAGAAGAGAGAATCTCAAGGCTAGAAGACACCATAGAAAACATTGACACAACAGTCAAAGAAAATGCAAAAAAGCAAAAAGCTCCTAACCCAAAACATCTAGGAAATCCAGGACACAATGAGAAGACCAAACCTAAGGATAATAGGTATAGAAGACAGTAAAGACTCCCAAGGTAATGGGCTAGTATATATCTTCAACAAAATTATAGAAGAAAACTTCCCTAACCTAAAGAAAGAGATGTCCATGAACATACAAGAAGCCTATAGAACTCCAAATAGACTGGACCAGAAAACAAACTCTTCCCTTCACATAATAATAAAAACACCAAATGCAATAAAAAAAGAAAGAATTTTAAAAGCAGTAAGGGAAAAAGGTCAAGTAACATATAAAGGCAGGCCTATCAGAATTACACCAGACTTCTCACCAGAGACTATGAAAGCTAGAAGATCCTGGGCAGATGTTATACAGACCCTACAAGAACACAAATGCCAGCCCAGGCTACTATACCCAGCAAAACTCTCAATTACCATAGCTGGAGAAAACAAGATATTCCATGACAAAACAAAATTTACACAACATCTTTCCACAAATCCAGCCCTACAAAGGATAATAGGTGTAAAACATCAACATAAGGAGTGAAACTACACCTTAGAAGAAGCAAGAAAGTAACTTTTCAACAAATCCACACAAACCTAATTCCACCTCTTACAACAAAAAAACAGGAAGTGACGATTACTTTTTTTAATATTTTAATATGAAAATTAATTTTACCAACATATCCTAATCAATTGAAATCTAAAAAATATGAGGAATTAGAAATTTGTTGATTGTCATCCAATGGTCTCTCTAATTTGGTAATTGGGGAAATAGGTCTGATATTATACAATCTATATACACTTTCAGCTTGTTTGTTCATGACAGTGTCTGGCTGTGTACAACATAAGGGTTTTTAAATCTTGCTTCTCCTATCTCAGCCTATTAGTAGTATTCTTTATTTCATATTTTTACACTATACTATGGTTTTCAGAACAGCTTGCATATTTCAAAAGTATTTATATACCCAAAAAAATGTAGACAATTAAATTGGGAGGGGGCTTGTAAGAGAAACAACAAAGAGTGAGACTGAATGCTTTGCTTGATGTTTGTAACTCTTGTATCAAGTTTGAAGAAGAGGACTTTATAAGTTACTCTTTCTCTGAGATGAATGTTTTCCTAAATTATCATAATCAATGAACCAGATTCTTACCATCACCTAATGTCTGTGCCACCCTCCAAGCAGAACCATTGCTCATTGAAACAAATGGTGAATGACTTTATGGATAGACCAGCTTAATACACACACCATTTGTTAAATGAATGTAACCTGTTCTCTGTTGGCTGAGAATAAAGTCACTTACTCAAGTCAAGTGATTTTGACCATAGCAGGAAGCCTGTATCCAAAAATCGTCCTGCTATTCATTCCTTGGTGCAGCAGAACTATCAACTCTCAGCTTAGCTACTATGGAGGTAAAATCCTTTGGTGATGTGAGGGTCATTGAAGTACAGCCTTATTACAATGAAATCTAATGACTAAAAATTGTTCTTATTTTTGGCTTATACCACAGTAAGAGCCAAGATTTTAAGCTCTACTAAATACAAAACAAACAAACAAATGACTTTATATATTTATGTTCATTTAAGAAAGTACTAGTAGTGATGTATTATTTTGAAATATACAGTTAATATGTTTGGAGTTATTTAAAATTTATGTTGTGAAAAACATGCATTTTTAGTATTGCTGTAGACAAGCATCTACTACATAAGACTGTTAAATTGATTGTTTTATATCAAACAACTTTTATAATACTTATTTTTATTGTTATATTATTTTATAAATTTTAAATAATATGATAAAAAGATATTGTAGGTATTAAAGGGGGTGTCTCTGGGAGGAGTTAGGGCACAAAAGGGAAACAAGAATGTGATTTAATTCTATTTACTTAAAATATGTTTTTAAATTCAGATAAATTGAAATCATGTAACTTTTCTCATCATTATGCAATAAAACTTAAAAAAACAAAATATATTCACTACAAAAAAGATAAATATTTGAGGTAATTTGTATACTAATTGCCCTGATTAGATTATTTGCAATGTTTCCCTCCTCCACCAATTATTCACGATGTTTACATGTTGAAAAACATTACATGGTATTCACATAATTTAAGTCAATAATATGATTTTTGTGAACTAAAAATAAAACATAAAAAACTTTCTGAGCTGACATAATCATGCATAAGATCTCAGGAATGGCGAGTGCTTCTTGCCTATACCCTGTCATCCTTTCCTGGAAAATCTCAGAATGGATGAGAAGCTGCCTCTTACCAGAGAATATGAACAGGGCAAATATTTCCTGGCTTCTTGGGAATTATAACAAAGTTATACATATCCACTAGAATGCTCTGGCCTAGCACTTTTTTTTTTAATTAGATGTTTTCTTTTTTACAATATCTCTTTTCCCAGGTTCCCCTCCAATAAATAAATAAATAAATAAATAAATAAATAAATAAAATAAAAAATCAAAAACTAAAACAATCCCCTGTTAACCTGGAGTGAATGACGGTAAAAGCTTCAGACAGAACTAATTTCAGTGGTGGTGTTAAGACATGATGTGCCTCCAATGCTTCCAAAGAAGACATAACATGAGTCTCTATGGGTGCCACTGTGGTACTACCTAATGGGACATGCACATCTTTTTTTATTTCAACCTTTGGGAAGATGAGTCAGACTTTTACTAAAAACAAAGGCATCTAGGAAATTCAATCCTACTGCCATGTGGTGGGGTTCAGATGACAGATGTTATTCCATAGATGTATATGTGTGTGTGTGTGTGTGTGTGTGTGTGTGTGTGTGTGTGTATACTATATATATATATATATATATCCATATGGATATATATCCATATAAACGGTGGGTGTTAAGTCTACAAGGAGAACATAAATCATGTTTTAAACCCTTGCACAGGAATTAGTCAGATAGATAGCAATTCAATTTACTGATATTCTTTCCATCATTTTCTGTCTTATTTTCAACTCAGTTATCTAAAAGGTTGTTGTTTTATATACAGTGATAAATCCAATAAAATAATAAATTCAAGCTCCAAAATAACCAAGTCACTTTAAACATCCTGAAAGAATTAATTTGACTCTTGACACATGTTTTCAGCAGGCAAAAGTGAAAGACATTCTATGATAATGTTAGTCAAGAGTGGAAAGGAAAGAGAACAATCCTAAACAAGTCAATTAGAGATGCATACATAGCTTCAACAACTGTTTATGTACTTTTTTTCTAAGAAAAGACAATTAGGTTGTCTCTTTACCAGAAAGACAAATTGAAGAAGTAATCTTTGCTTCTCAAAAAATATAGAAAGATATTTTCAATTTTCAGAATCAGGCATGTTGTAATAGTTGTTCTTGGTATACTTGGTTCCAAACATGAGAAATAGTGGAAGCCAATGAGTTATGTCTAATTGCTTAACTTAAAACCAGATCACTTAAAGATCAATGTAAATTCTCTTAACATTCATCTGCTCTTCCAGGGCTAATTGTCACAGCTCCAGTTCTAGTCACTATAACCTATTGCCTACATGATGGAAATCATGTCCTCTACCAGTTTTCTTAACCTATGAGTTATTGATCACTTTGTAGGTCCAAGGGTCCTTTTACAGGGGTTACCTAAAACCATTGAAAAGCACAGATATTTACATTGTGATTAATAACAGTAGCAAAAGTATAGTCATAATACAGCAACAAAAATAATTTTATAGTTGGGAGTCACCATAACATAAGGAACTGTATTAAAGGGCTGCAACATTAGGAAGGTTGAGATCCACTTCCCTAAGCGGTTATCAATCCCTGCTCCATAAAAAGACTATTCCTTAAGGGGACAAAGTAGTTACTTTATAAAGCAGCTGCAAAATTTAGTGCTTTGTTTTCCTAAAATATGTTAATAGACCTAATGGAGGTGACCAAAATGTTTGGCAGTGATCACATTATCAAGAACACAAATATAAAGACAGACCGATGACACTTTAGTCATGGTTTCTCAGAAATCTCTCTTTTGTCATTCTTTGTCTATCACTTTCATCTTTAATAACAACTATGGCCTCCCCCATATTTTATTTACCATTAGGGATACCACTCTAAGATTATAATTACAACATCCATGTGTGCATATATGTATCTGTGTAAGTATTTATCCATCTATCTCCTTAGCATCTATCAGTCTAGCTATAATCAAGTAATAGCTTGCTTTCTAACCAACGTTAATAAGTATTTCAATAAAACTCCATAGTTTTCTCTCAGAATATCCTAAGCTTTAAATGCACATATGAGACTACTTTAGAGTGGGACTTTCAATGTAGCTTTAAGATGAATGGATAAAATATTTTTTCCTAAAAGGCAAACCACAGGACTGTGTATTAATGCTTTGTGTGTCAACACAAAGTGACTTCTACAGCAGCCTGTCCAAGTAGAAGACTATCAGCTAGGTGAACTTGCTTATTCTCAGTCACATGGTATTAAACATTTACCAATGGATAGTTGATAATTAAACAGGAAGCATGGTAAGTGATGCAGTTAACTTTAAAGAATAAAAAAAAAATATCATTTGTATATAAACAAGGATTCATTTATGAGAATGTCTTTCTTCTTTTATTGGATATTTTCTTTATTTGCATTTCAAATGTTGTACCCTTTCCCAGTTACCTCAAAATATGTTACTAGCAGATTAGTATCTGAACATTTTTATTTCTTATTAGAGGTAACAACAAAAATAAAAATACATCATGAATGTTTAACAATCTTAGGATCGCACTGCATACATTTCAAATATTAACTATTAATATGTCTAATACAAAACGGGCAGTTTTTAATTTTAATTTTAATTTTTACTTATTCACCTTACATCTCACTCACTGCTCCTGCCCAGTCACCCCATCCCCCAGTCCTTCCCTTATCTCCCCTTCCTTTTCATAATTATTCCTTAGTGGTTTTTGAATTAAATATTCTCATATCAAAGTAAATTATTACTGCCTTTTTATTTTGTTTTAATTTAAAGCATTTTATTGTATTTTAATAACAAAATAAACAAAAAAGCATTTACTTGAAATTGTTCCGTGATCATTTTTAATTAGTACAAATATTTTATCCTTGCACATAGTAATCAAAATAATACCATTGGGGAAATAAAACCTGTGATGATATGCTTTAAATTGTCAACTTGATGTAATCTAAAATAATATAAGAGGAGGGCTGCTAAGACATCTGTGGGATTACCTTGATTATAGTAACTGAGGAAAACAGATCTGCTCCAACTGAGAGTGGACCCACATTACTACTTCATGGACTGGGGCCTGGGCCAAGGAAACAGAAGAAAGCTAGGCTGAACTACAGTGGATGCATCATTTTCCCTGCTCCAACTGCAGATGTCTGACAGTCTCCCAGTCTGTTACTGCGGACTGCTCTGCCACAATGGAATGTTATCCAGAACTGGGGCGTGATTACATCTTTCCTTCCTCAAGTTGGCTTTGTTAAGGTATTTTATTACAGTCATGGTAATGAAAACTAAGACATATATTGGTAAGAAGAATTGGGGTCATTGATGTAATAAAACCTGATCCTGTGGCTTTTAAGCCTTTGGACCTGTACTGTAGAAGAAACATGGAAGAGTTTTTAAGGTTGGATTGGAAAAGCTGGTAACTTCATTGTCAGAGCTTAGTTGGCCAACCCTTGGGGACATTGAAAGATGGAAGACTGAGATAATGAGGTTTCAGAGGTGGAGGTAAGGACTCTGTAGGAGACTGAGTGATGGGCTGTTTATGTGATATTTTGCCAAGAATCCTGCTACATTACTCCTGTGTCTAGATTACATAAGTGAAGTTAGAATTAATGGTAACGGACCAGTTTATTTGGTAGAAGAAGGTAAAGCTTAAACTGCAATGCAGATTCCAGAATATTGGAGAGATCGCCCTATTCCTCAGGGAGGGCTAAAGAGAATCTTCATATGCTGTAGTCAGAATGGGACTATTGGGCACATTTCAAACTGTTACAAGTCTGATTGATTTTGTCCTTAGCCCCAGATACCTGACATGAAACTACAGAATTTTGTGTTTCTTGTGCTGGAATTTGATTTAGGTTTGATCTGATTGCTCGTAACTGTTCCGTGATCCCTTGTTCTTAGACTATGAATGCTTACTTTGTGCCACTATATATTGTATGTAACTTTCAATTTTTTAGAGTAACACACACTTAAGAGATTAGAAGGAAGACCAAAAGGTGGACATTTCATTCCTTCTTAAAAGGGGGAACCAAATACCCACGGTAGGAGTTGCAGAGATTACCTATGGAGCAGAGACTGAAGGAAGGAGAAGCCAGCCTAAATATAGCTATCTCCTGAGAGGCTCTGACAATACCTGACTAATACAGATGTAGAGGCTCATAGCCATTCCTTTTGAACTGAGTACACGGTCCCCAGTGAAGGAGTTAGAGAAAGGTTCTATGGAGATGACGGGTTTGCAGCCCCTTAGGACAAACAACAATATGAACTAACTAGTACCCTCAGAGCTTCCAGGGACCCAACCACCAATCAAGGACTATACATGGTGGGACTGAATGTTCTGGCAGCATGTGTATAGTAGAGGATCGCATATTCGATCATCAATAGGAGGAAAGGACCTCAGCCTTGTGAAGGTTTTGTGCCCCAGTGTAGGGGAATGCCAGGGCCAATAAGTGGGAGAGGGTGGGGTGGCAGGCATGGGGAGGGGGGAGGCAACAGGGGTTTGTTCTTGTTGTTTTTGTTTGTTTGTTTGTTTGTTTTGGAGGGGAAACTGAGAAAGGAGAAATTTACATGTAAATAAAGAAAATATCTAATAAAAAATAAAATAAAATAAAGAGTCAGCATAGCTGACCTCTGAGAGGCCCAACAAGCAGCTGAAAGAGTCAGATGCAGATACTTAACACCCAACCAATGGACAGAAACCAGGGATCCTTGTTGAATTAGGGAAGGCTAAAAGAAGCTGAGGAAGAGGGCAACCCCATAGGAAGATGAACAGTCTTAATTAACCTGGATCCCCAAGATCTCTCAGACACTGAGGCACAATAGCTGATATGAGGCTCCTCACGCATATCCAGCAGAGGACTGCAGGGTCTGGACTCAGTCAGAGAAGAAGC
>JADRCD010174409.1:0-10923 GCA_019843815.1 Montemys delectorum | reverse complement strand
TCCAAATCTAGGTACTTCCCCATCTAGAACCGCCCTCTCACGTCCAAGCTCGCTCTCCACTTTTAGCGCCACGCCCCATTCTGGTGGGCAGTGCTCTCTGTGGACCCACCCAGGCCCCGCCCATCTACTCAGTTGAGGCCCCGCCCATCTACTCAGTTGAGGCCCCGCCTCCCTAAGCCCCGCCCACGTCGGATCCTAGTGCCCGGAGGCGTGGCTCTCACCGGTGTAGTGACTGAGCTCTTTGCGCTGCTTCTGGCGCCGGTAGAGGGCGGCGCAGAGCCCGAGTAGCAGCGCCCCGCAGGCCGCGCTGCTGCCAGCCAGGAAAGCGGGCTTCCGCAGCACCCTAGCCAACCGTTTCGCCAGCCCCTCGCTGACCTCGGGCCCCGGCTCCGCCGCCGGAGGGAATGCTGTGGGAGTCAGAAAGATGAAAGGGGACGAACCCGAAATCCAGGAGCTCGGAAAGCGGCACTCCGGATCCGTAAGCCCAACTACCCCACTATTCCCCCAAGTTATTTTTTATTACTTTAAAATTTGTATTGCCCAATTTCATTCTATTTATTTATTTTGAGACAAGATCTCACTATATCCTTGGCTGACCTGGAACTCTCTACGTACACCAGGCTGGCCTCGAATTCACAGAGAGTCAACCACCTCCGCCTCCCGAGTGAGGGAGTTAAAGCTCTGCCACTCTTGGCTCCCCCAAGTTCTCTAGCTATGCTCTCCCATGCCCATCACCATCACCGGACTCACGCAGCTGCACTAGCACTGGGGCACTGGCCACGCCCACGCCAGCGCTGGTAGCTGCTGCCACCAGGGTTCGATAGAGCAGGCCCGGTTGTAGTCCCGGAAACATCACAGAGCGTGCCCAGCCTGCTGCAGATCGATTGAGGTGGAATCGGCTTTCGTTACCCAGGCACCAGATCTAGGGAGATCCCCCGATACAGTGTTGTCAGGAATTGGATTTAGGCCCCATGGAGAAACTTGGGGTTGCAGCTAGGGGAAACTCAGCCCTGAAGACAATGCTTTGAACCCTTTCCCTCTCTCCCAGACTCCTCCCAGACCCAAAGATTACCTCCCATCTTCCACTATAACTCTTGGGCCTGTGTCTCACCTCCACCAACCCACTCCCAGCACCCAGCCCACTCACCAATCCGCAGCCCGACTCTGTACCTGGTATTCAGTGATGACCCCATTTTGCTGGGAGGGAAGTGGAGGCTCCCAGGATACAGTGATACTGCTGTTTCGGTCACCCCCCAAGGCCACAGCCACTCCCTGAGGGGGGCCACTGGGGGCTAGCCCAGGGTGGAGCATGGTAAGAAGAAGGACACAGACGGTCATTGCAAGCTGTCCCAAGCTTCCTCCTCCCAGCTCCCTTCCCACTTTGCTGCTCACATCTCCCTCTTCTCCCTCCTCTCCAGTCTCTATCGCTCCGCATCACATTCTTACCCTCCTCAGGGATGCTCCTGGTCACAAAAGGGCTTTCAGCCCCCAGCCCCTCCTGGCCTTGGACTTGCACCTTGATCTGGATTTGGGCCCCTGGGGGGAGTCCTCTTAGCACAGTACTTTGCTTGTGTGGACTCTGTAGGTCTAGCGCTGTCCAGCTTCCCTGGTCAAGGCCTGCAATCCTCCAAGACACACGGAACCCTTGCACCAGCTGGACTGGACCATCCACCTATAGGAAATAGAAAAGAGTGTGTTCGAGTCCTGGAGGAGGCTGCAGCCACCCAGGGCCTACAAGCCTAGCCCTAGTCCACTCTTGCCTCCCCTAGCCTCTCACCCACTACTCCCCCTCCTCAGATGCCCTCATGTCCCCCACTGCCACGACATCTTTAACCACATCCCGATGCCACACTCACAGTCCAGGACACCTGCAGAGTTCTGGGCCCAAGGACTATGGGCTCCTGCATTCGCACGGCCACTTCTGCTAGTTCTCGTTGGCCTTTCCATGGGTCCTCCACTGGCCTAGACAGGCTGCTGTCTGCTGAGCGGAGAGCCCAGTTAGCAGGGGCCACCAAAGGCAAGAAGTTTGTACTAAGGCTATGTTTATGTTCTGTCTCTGCCAGGGTCACAGACGATAATGCCTTATAGCACAACTACATTAGGGAAATCTTTTACAGAGGTAACTAGGAGAAACAGCTAATATGATTTTTTTTCCTTTTGCATTCATTAGAGGCCTCAACTCATTGTCTCTAATATGCACTTGATTCCCCCAAGTCCCTTTTAGTCTTTTTTTTTTTAAGATTTATTTATTATATGTAAGTACACTGTAGCTGTCTTCAGACACACCAGAAAAGGGCGTCAGATCTCATGATGGGTGGTTGTTAGCCACCATGTGGTTGCTGGGATTTGAACTCATGAGCTTCCGAAGAGCAGTCGGTGCTCTACCCGGCTGAGCCATCTCACCAGTCCAAAATCTTGTTTTTGTTTTTTGTTTGTTTGTTTGTTTGTTTTTGTTTTGTTTTTTCGAGACAGGGTTTCTCTGTATAGCCCTGGTTGTCCTGGAACTCACTCTATAGACCAGGCTGGCCTCAAACTCAGAAATCCGCCTGCCTCTGCCTCCCAAGTGCTGGGATTAAAGGCATGCGCCAGCCACCACTGCCCGGCCCTTTTAGTCTTAACAATATGTACTACATGTGGTTAAGAGGCTCAATGGTAAGGAGTTGCTGAGATGAATGACTATCACACTCCCTCATTTTCCCCTCCTCCTTTTCTTGGGTCTTCCATGAGAGAGAAACATGACTTCCTGCTGTAGTCTGGGCCATCAGTATAGACTTGGCAAATCAAAAGAAAACCTGATGAACCGCCACCATTCTGTGGTTTGGATGGGGTGGGGCCTACTCTCTGCTGTCACTCATTCATACTCATACCCATAAGGCCTCTGGCCTTACCCTGGGTTTGAACAGGCTCAGAGACAGGACTGGGTTCACTGAGGCCCCAGGCTCCAACAGCTCTCACTAGGAATAGGTAGATGGTATTGGGCTGCAGGCCACTGACGGTGTGCGTTTCCAGCTGCACTCCATCTGCCACTGTCCGCCATGTGTTGCCAGCTGCTTGGCTAAGAAGGAATGAGATGACACGATCATCCAAGCCAGGAACGCCCAACCTGTCTACTCAGTCTCACCCATTCCCTACAGAACCTTGCCTTGGGAGAGGAGTCCTAGAGAATCAATATCCCAAAATAGCAAAGGCCCTAAGGACATAGGATCCCCTCCCCCTCTTTTTAACTCTCCAGCTTTGTAGTCAACAATTGTCACCATAGGCCTGGAGAGATGACTCAGTAGGTAAATACCTGCTGAGTAAGCATAAGGACCTGAGTTCAGATCCCATGTACCCACACACACCCTAGGTGTGGTGGCATGCACCTGTTATCCGGAGGAGGATAGAGACAGGCAGATCCTCAGAGATGACTAGTCAGCCTGTCTAACCAATTAGTGAGACCCAGGTTCAAAGCAAGACTGTCTCACAGACCATGGGGGAGGCCACTTGATACTATGCCGTGGTCTCTGTGTGCACATAGGCACATACACATGCACACTTGCAAGCACACATACACAGACACACAACATCGTCTCCATACCTGAAGGCCTCTATCACATAGGAGGTAGCTGTAGCGCCGGACTGTGGATTCGGCTTCCAGGTCAAGGTGATGCTGTTTGTGGTTACCTCTGTGACTCTTGGCTGAGAGGGAGGGCCTGGAGGATTATTGGGTTCTGTTGCTGGACCTGATGATGCTCCCCCATCTTCTGTAGTGATAGATTATCATTAGGTAGAGAGACGGGGGAAGAAAGTGAGACCTGCCTCCTTCCTAGAAAAGCTGTGGAGCTCCAAGAGTGGCAATGGTAGCATAGTATATTAACCCAGACTCACGTCTGCCTCCCAACATATGTGATCCATCCTCATCCAGTCCATCCTCATCCCCACCAACATAGCATTTGGAAGATAAAATTAACCCTGAGGCTTGAAAGATATCAGCTATTTAAAAAAACAAAACAAAACAAAACAAAAAAAAACAAATCTGGAGAAAGCTGCTGCAAGACTAGACCGATGGATAAACTCACCTCGCTTCCTAAGCCAGCTATTCCATGTGGCCTCCCCTAGGGAACTCTTGGCCACACAGCTGTAGAAACCCATGTCCATCTCCTGTAGGGGAAGGTAGAGTGCTGGCCCACTGGGAGTGGAGCAAAGTAGGGTGAAGGGGTGGAGAGGCAGGTAACAGAAGGATGAGGAAGATGCTGGATACTTTAGGAAGTCTGAGAGAGCAGAGAGGTAGAAATGGATTAGATGCCTAGTTGGTACTTACTAGAGTTGGAATGTGGACCAGATAGCTATTTTCCAGCTACAAGGATTCTAGGGTCGACACTCACCTGTACAGTGGCAATGTATAGAGTGCCGTTGTCCATTAAGTTGAACTGTGAGTCATCCTCCTGCAGCCACCTCTCATCCTTCTTCCACTGGACATTGGGCTGAGGGTTTCCAGCCACTCTGCATGGCAGCCACACAGAAGAGCCAAGTACCAATGTCTGATTGGCTGGTCCCTGGAGAATGATGGGAGGCAGCCCATCTATGGAGGCTGAGAGAGGGAGAACTTGGGTCAGGAAACCTTGTCCTTCTGCCTTGTTGGTTTTATCATCTCATTCCTCCCTCCTTGTCATCCAAGAAGGCTTTAACAACCATTTCTAGTCTCTACCTGGGACCATTTTGCTGCTAGTCTCCAAACATCAAGAATGTCCCTCAGGAAAATTCCATTTCCCTTTTAGACACATTGGCCAGCATCCAAGGGAAATGGATCTCTTTAAACAATCTTTGCAGATCCCGGGTCCAACCCACTCTCCACGAACACTTACCTCCTTTTATCTCTAACAGGGCCTTGGCTAGGATGCTACCCGCCACACTGACAGCCTGGCATACGTAGTAGCCACCATCCCCGATCTCTACTTCAGTGATGTTGAGCTGGCCTCTTGGAGAGACTAAGAGGCGTCCCATGGGCTGGAGTGACTGGCTAGGGAAAAGCAGGACCTAGGATGGAACAAGGAAACAAGATGGGGAATGGGCAGAATGTAGAGAAACCTACACCTGCTGAGAGAAGACCTAAGATTTTAGTTTGTACTTTACCTCCAGCCATTGACATGACCCTGGCCAAATTAGTTAGGCCAACTGACAAAAAATGACAGACATTTATTAGAAGCTCTTGAGGTCCATGCCCCAATTCTGTGACTTTATTGGTTGAGAAACTCTAAGAAAATAAGCTCTGAGATAAGGCAGGAGGATCACAAGTTAAGAAACCGACCTTAGCTCAGAAGATGAACCACCTAGGGACTGGGGAGATGGCTCAGGGGTTAAGAGCACTGACTGCTCTTCTAGAGGACCTGGGTTCAATTCCCAGCATCCACATAGCAGTTCACAACTGTCTGTAACTCTAATTCTGGTAGATCTGACACCCTCACATAGACATACATGCAAGCAAAATATCAATGCACATAAAATAAATCTTTTTTTAAAAGGAAGAACCGACTAACCAACAACAACTAAAATAAAACCTCTGGGCAAGTATATTTTTATGAGCCCCAATTTCTCCCAATTTGACTCTAAAAACTTAGGGGTCAAACTCAGTATGAAGGAATCATGTGAATGTTTTATAAAACACTGTGATACATGTTAAACATTTTCTGGCTTAGCATTTTACTTTAGAGAGACCTGTGGGAAGGAAGGGAAACAGGTTTGGGTCTCTGGACAATGGGCCAGGCTAAGGCTCAGACTGACCCCCTCTTACTCCCTCCTACCAACACCATTTTCATCCCCATGGGGACCTAATTAAAATATAACAGTCACAAGAACTGAAGACATTGGGAACATGGATTTGGGACAAAACTCTTGTAGTTTTCCTGAAATGTGGGTATAACTAGATTTACTATAGTGATCCTGTAGCACAGTGCCCACTCTTTCCATAGAGAAAGTCACTTAGATTGTAACTTCCATTCTTTTAGGTAGTGTGATCTGGATTCGTTTAATAGATAGAAAGGAGATGGCTGTGATCACCCCTGGTGGAATGAGCAATCAATAGAGCAAGTCATCCATCTACCCTAGGAAACTTTAATTCCTTCAATACTTGGTTTCCAGGTCCAAAAGCTAAGGCCCAAAGGGTTTGAGGGAAGGAAAACTTAGCTGGATTTCTACTTTCAAGACAGCACTGGTCAACACATAAATATCCTCTTAGAACTTGCCACCCACAAACGTTCTGCACCACCTAACATATTGCTGCATTGTCATTGAATTGTTCAAGTGCCCAAATGCTTCGGGCCTTTTTATCTTCATTGCTTTATTCGCCTCTTTCAGCCTGCAAGAGTTTCTGGGACAGGAAGCTGGGAGAGAAGTTTACAAAAAGTGGGGGGGGGGGGAGAGATCTGGAAGGAAAATCAGTCAGAGCTTTGGAATGGGCTACCTACTTGACTCCCTTCCTTCTGCCAGAAGATGGCAGGTGGAGGGTTTCCTTTGGTCTCACATTGGAATGACACGTTTTCTCCAGGAGCTGCTGTCTGGTTCTGGGGCTTAGTCACAAATTGTGGTGGGACTGGGAAGGAAAGAGACAAAAAAGGGAACTGGGAGTCAGTGGTAGGGAAGTCCAGAGCTGGCTGAATGGAGCAGGTGTCCATCTCTTGCTCAACTCTCATTGGTTTTACCTTTTCTCCCTCCCAGAAGTATCTCATGTGATCTACCCATACCTCCTATTCTGTCCTCTCTCCCCCATTCTCTTCCAACACCACCCCTCATATCGCCCCTGCAAGCTGACCCGGGAAGAGCCCTCACCATGAACACTGAGGGAGCCAGATGCCTCTGCACGGCCCACACTGTTCTCTGCTACACAGGTGTATGTCCCCTCGTCTTCAGAGCTCACTTGGTCGATCCAAAGGCTGTGGTCACTCCGAATCTCATACCTGCTCCACTCCCCACACCAAGCTGGGTTGGCCACAGCTACAAACCCCTTCTCTCTCCCCCAGAACAAACACCAGGGTCAAGATAGGCAAGGTTCAAATGGCACAGAAGATGGCACCCACTATATGAAATAAGTTTAGCCAGGGACCACTAGTTCTGGGAAATAAATCTCTCTATGCCATGGTCAGGTTGTGTCTGGGGTTCCTTGGATCCCTCTGCAGTCAGGAGGAAGGGGCTTCTCACCTGCCAGTGGGCAGCTCCCCATCATCCTTGCGCCAGCGTAGAATGGGCTGGGGATCTCCCTGCACCTCACACAGGAAATTCACAGGGGCATCAGCCAGGACAACCTGGTTTATTGGTCTACGCAGAAATGAGGGACGCTCTACAGAGTAGGAGCCATTGAACTGTCAGGGGCTCTGCACAGCTACTTGCTCACTGGGCTACACATTCCCATAACTCCAAAATGCCCGGTGCCTACCCAGTACCACAAGTTCAGCTGCCCCACTCTCCCGTTCTCCAGCCATGTTGGAGGCTACACACATATACATGCCAGCATCACTCTTGAACGTGTGTGACATCATCAGCTTTCCTCCACGTATCTGGAGAATAACAATGGTAACATTGGTCCTTTACAGCCATCAAAATGTTTGTGAGTGTGTATGTACGTGTGTGCATGCATGTGTGTATGTGTAAATTATACTTGGTCCTTATAGTAAGCTAAGGAAGAAAACTAATGAAGTTGATTCATGTGTCAGATATAGGGGCTTTGGGGCTTCGTGGTGTTCTCTCTTGACTTTTTTTTTTTAGGGGAGGGTTTGAAACAGGGTTTCTCTGTTTAGCTCTGGGTGCCCTAGAACTCATTTTGTAGACCAGAGTGGCTTTAAATGTAAGGATCTGCCTGCCTCTGCCTCCCAAGTGCTGGGATTAGAGGTGTGCACTAACACACCCAGCTCTTTCCATTTTTTTTTAAACCTGAGTTCTTTATTTAGTAGCTTAATTTCAGATCGTCTTCTGTACAATATCAAGACATTATTTGTAGGTCTCAAGAACCTTAAGACTAGAGGTTCTCAACCTTCCTGATGCTACAACTCTTTAATACATACAGTTTCTTATATTGTGGTGACCCCCAACCATAATATTTTTTGTTGCTACTTCATAACTTTAATTTTGTGACTGTTATGAATCATAATGTAAATATTTGATATGCAGAAGTAATGTAAATATTTGATATGCAGAATATCTGATATGCAACCCCCAGAGGGGTCACAACCCAGAGGCTGAGAAGCATGGGCTTAGATTTAAGACTTCGTCCTCACTGCCTCCATGTGTGCGCACGTGTACACACACACACACACACACACACACTCACGGTGATCCTTCCCTCCTCTTCCTTGAGCTTTGTACTGCCCTTCTTCCAGGTCACCAAAGGCTCTGGATGACCCTTTGGGGGTACACATTCCATTACTGCTGGCTCCCCCACCGCTACCACCATGTTCCCAGGCGATTGCCGGAAATCATCACGGAGAACTGAGAATAGAGAAGGGGTCACGGGGAGAAAGGTCAAAAACTAAAAAATAAACAAGGTAGAATGATGTTAAGAGGAACTGAGTGTCAGGGGTCAAACTGACTCGGTTTTCTGAAATACGAAGTCAAACCTACTTCTTCCCCCATGGTCAAGGTTTGAGGTTAGAGACCAAAGGTCTGACCCCACTCTGCCCTGCCCCCAGGCCAACTCTCTGTTGGCCTTCCCGAGTGCCCCAGGCTCTTAGAAGCATCAGGTGACCGAACTCTCTCACCAGCTACTTCCAGAGAGGCGTTTCTGCTAGCGGCTGCTCCCAGGTAGTTGCGAGCCACACAGGTGTAGACACCCTCGTCAGGCCGAGAGCGACGCCCGTGCACAATGCGGGGAAAGAAGAGGGCGCCGCTGGGCAGCAGCAGACGGTGAGCGCGCGGGTCCTCCCGTGCAGTTGCCACGCGCGCCCCATTCTTGTACCACTCGATGTTAGGTCGAGGCCGGCCTTCGGCACGACAGGGCAGAGTGGCAGGCTCGCCCCTGGAAACCAGCAGATCTGGCGGCTGCTCTACGATGCGTGGCATGGCATCCTCTGGTCCAACTCTTGAACCTTGGAGAAGAAGGTAACTCAAAGGACCCAGCAAGGCAACTGGGGGAAGATCAAGGCTTGCTCTAGAGAGTAAGCGAACTCTGTGCCTCGCTCATCTCCCAGGCTCCCTTTGCTAGAGAGCTACCTGCAAAAGCCCAGCTGTCCTCCTGCTCTGTAGGCTCTGGCATCATCTTAGCCTGGAACGGAAATGCCGTCAGATAGGCAGATCTACAGAGGGATCCGGGCACAAATTCCTAGGAAGGCTTTCTGGGTATCCTTGAGATCCAGGCTTTCTTTCTCCACTAATGAGAGGTGGCTGAGCATGGTTTGGTGAGGAACCTGTACCCTAGCAAGCTGATCTGCACTCACACACACACTGGTTCGCATATCATTCTTGCTCAGTGAGCAACCAACCATGCATACTGTACCACAGCAGACACTAAAATTATTGACCTCTGCGCGATCTCTGTCCCCACAGATAAATTGAACAAAGGTAATTGTCCTGGGTCCTTCGTTTAAGAAAACGTGTTAAGGGCGGGGGCTAAGACTAGAAAGGTTCTTAATTTGAATGCTATGAGGGCCCAGGTAATCACCGGTTGGTTGTTTTTTTCTTATTTCCATCCTGTGACGTCACAGAAACTAAACATTGTGGAAGTGGAAATTTGAGTGGTGTTGCTTTTCCTGAGGCACAGTTTCTAAAATCAGAAAAATTCCTTTCCTCCCCGGCTCTCTTGAAACCGTTGCTCTGTAGATTCTGCCCCTGCCTCTCTCCTGTCCTATAGACCTGCGTCCTGAAGCTGGTTCATCCCCTGCCTCAGGTTTGGGATCCGGGTATCATCCTCACCCACAAATGTTCCCATGCCCCCATTTGTAGCCCCATACTCATTCTTGCCTATACCGGGTAGTTAAATACTGACTAAGCTCTCGGTCGGACCTATCCGCTTCTGCCAGTAGGCGGCGCTGAAGCCTTGCACAATCTGGTGTCCTTAAATAACCAGGGACTACTGGGCGCATCTGTTCTGCCGCTCTCTCTCGCCCCCACCCCGCCTACCCTGTTCCAAGATCCTCAGGGACCTCTTGGTTCTAAGCCCAGTGGGGGGTTAGATTTCGTTTTTTTGCCCTTCCTTTTAAGAGTTCGGGTATAGAGAAAGCTGGGGCGTGTCGGGTGAAGGCTCCACCCTGGTAGAGTTGATTTGATTGCTCGGAGTAAAATCAGTTTCTCTCCCACGTATGGAAGAGAATAAATTTCTCAGTCTTTTCCCTTCCAGATGGAAGAAGTCTCTGCTGCTCACGCGTCTCTTTTCTCCGTCCACCGAGAGAGGCCCCTGGAGTGGCTAGAGCCCAAGTTTTGGCTTTGAAACGCTCTGAGCTGGAACCTCAGATTTGAGACTTCCCAGAGTTAGTAAGTTGGACTTAAGGTTTAACTGCAGTCCATTGGTGGCCCATGCCTAGAAACCCATTGCTCTGGGTGTGGAGGCATTTGGATCAGAAGTTCAGAGGCTGAGTGGGTTACATAGCTAGTCCAGGTCTCAAAAAACCAAAAAGGCTCAAGTCTCTAAATTTCACTTCTTTATCTGTAATGTGGGAGCTCAAAACCCCAAAAGGATGCAAAGCACATCAGTAGCTATGACAAGTTATTTATTTAATAACCTCCCCTACACCCACACCAGCACTTTACTATGGCTCCTACAGTCTCTGCCTGAAAGAGACTCTAGGCTCTAGTATTTCTAAACCCACCCCATCTTCACAAACCTCTCAGACGTGATGAACATACACTTAGGTTCCCTGCTGCCAAGATTTTGCTCTATGCTGCTTTTGTGATCACTGCCCTCCGTGGCTGTGTTTTCCTAGTGGCAGTGTGTAGGCGACCAACAACCATCTTCCCTCACTG
>JADRCD010174408.1:0-17326 GCA_019843815.1 Montemys delectorum | reverse complement strand
TTTTTTTTTTTTTTGAGACAGGGTTTCTCTGTATAGTCCTGGCTGTCTTGGAACTCACTCTGTAGACCAGGCTGGCCTCGAACTCAGTAATCCACCTGTCTCTGCTTCCCAAGTGCTGGGATTAAAGGCGTGCACCACCACTGCCCGGCCAGCTTTTTCATTTCATAGATTCTTTGCATCTTTATTTTCAAAGATGCTCGTAATACAGGAGTGAAATTAATATTTAATTGCAAGAGGAGTAAATGCACAGAAATAGTAAAACTGGATTTAAGATGGGCAATCGGAACTGCGTGCCGCGTAGCACTATGCATTGCTCACAGGAAGCTGAACACTTCTGTTTATCCTTTCAGCCAAACTCAAATAAAACCAGCTCTCACAGTGATGGCTGTTGGAGCTGGAGAGATTGCTCACTGCTTAAGAGTACTTGCTCTCACAAAAAATCCAGGTTGGGTTTTCTTTACCCAAACGGTGACTCATAACCATTTGTAACTCCAATTTCAGGGGATGAGATGCCTCCCGCTGGCCTTCTCTGGCACTGAGCATGGATATGATGCCCAGACATACATGTGGGCAAAACAAAGTAGTAAACCCACTAAAATGAGTGTGTTTTGCATGGTATAAACTTTGTACTTAAGAGAACGTATTTTCTCCTTAGATTGGCAATGGCGCTTTCTTCCCTGGATGTATGAGGAGATAGTGTGGAAATAAGCAACCTTAGCTACAGAGATATAGAGCACATTGTCAATGAACAGCAGACCGAGAACACCTTGCTTTAAAATCATGAGCACTATTTGTTCTTCTAACCCCCTTCAGTCTACTAGACTGGACAAACCGCATAGGGGAGAAAGCAGTTCCACAGAAACAGTTCTCACAGGGCCAAAAAAAAAAAAAAGACTACGTTTTAACATCTCTGAAAGGTCACTCATGTTAACATGATTTCAATTTCTCAAGTTGAAATTGGTAGTCAGTATTGTATCAGCTTGCTTTGCGTACACAGGGGGCTTGAGCACGGAAGGAAGGGGTAGCTAAATGGATCATGAAGCTAAACTGACGGCTTGGACTTTCCTTCCCTTGGTTAATCTAAGTCTGTCTACGTGCAGGCATCACCTACAATAAGAACCTTCTGGAACACTGTTGGGATGTGCCTATTAGCAGCTGGGGGCTTCGCTTATTTGGTTTCTGTTGTGATCATAAAGAAGAGAAAGAGCTAAAAGAATATGTTCTGGCAGGGTATGAGGGAAGGGGGTGCCCTGGAGGCCCATGCCAATGCATGCCTTCCCCCTGAGGGACCAGACACACACTGGTATAATATAGAATAGAGTTTATTTAGGGCATGGGGAAGGGAGATAAGAGGGTAGCAGAGGCAGAGAAAAGCAGAGAGGAGAGAGTAGAAAAGTGGAGGCCAGCCATGACCATGTGGAGAGAGGAGGGAAGGGAATGGGGAACAAGGCGGGAAGAGGCAAGAGAGAGGCAAGACTGAAAGAGGGACAAGAAAGAGAGGAGGAGCCAAGCAGCCCCTTTTATAGGGCCAAGTCTACCTGGTTCTTGCCAGGTAACTGTGGGGGAAGAGCATACCTGGCTGCTGCCAGGTATCTGTGGGGGTAGAGTTTAGACAGAATACCAAAAGTTTTTAGACCAGCCACCAAGCACAAAGTGGTCATTATAAATAAACTTCAGGCCTTCAGGCCCACTCCTATACTTACGTTCTCGCAAGAGACCTTTCCTGTGTTCTCAGCTAGGATTTTATGCCACACCTTCAGCATGCTCAGAGGCATTCTGGTTCACTCTGTTAACCTACTAGGCATCTGCTACATGATGCTGAGCTAAGCAACCCCCCCCCCAAATGTGCCTGCCCTGTGTCTTTTTCAAGTTACAACTTTAAGCTAAGCATGCCTAGGATCCCTGACAGAGAAATCTTCCAGACAGTCCCACCATGAAGTGACTTCCTGTAGCAGTGTGCATAGGCTCCCCTCACAAAATCTCCAAGCTTCCTTTGCTTATGAACGGCATCACAGTGTGAATAAACCCAGTGCTTTCCTTGCCTGCTGCAGGCGGTAAGTCTTCCTTCACTCTTCCATGCCTCCTCAGTGCTTGTGTGTGCACTCCAATATGGGAATCCCGGTGTGTCCAGTCACATGATCTACTCTTAAGCAAATGCTAAGCCAAACAGTCAGAGTTCTGACAATGTAGTAAAATATTTTTTGGAATACTCGCCCAGGGATGAAACAGGAAAGCAGATCCACATTACTGACCACATAGTTACCAGAAGGATGAGGCCAGTGCCAAAGTCAACTAACCGAAGCCTAGTGACACCCAAGTCATGTTATGAGAAGTAAATAAGGAAATATAGTTTGGAAGTCATAAAGTGATGGTGATAGCTCAACTACCATTTGTCCAATATGACACTTCTGGAAAGATAAACAGACAGTTAGGCAAGAAGGAAGGAAGGAAGGAAGGAAGGAAGGAAGGAAGGAAGGAAGGAAGGAAGGAAGGGAGTGCAGAAAAAAAATCAATCCATAGAAAGGGCTTCTGTCCATAAAGGGAGAAAGCTCCTTCTATAGTATCTTGCAATGTGAGAGCAAATCAGAGTTGTTAAAAGTATAAAATGGAGAAGCCCCAGGAGTGTCCTCTGGACCATCAGAGAGAAAATGACTCAGCAACTCTCCTGACAGGCCAGCAGACCTCTGTCAAAGCTCATGCATGATCAGAAGTAATATCAGAAGGAATGTGGGATTTGGCTCCGACTAATAACATTTTTGTGTGTGTGTACAAAGTGGCATTTTTTTTTTTGCTCATTAAATATACCTTTAAAATCATTCCATAAGAATTCTAGGAAGAAGATGGGCCATTACCATTCCATTTCCACATGGTGATATTCCCAAAGGTGTTGTGAGGGAGGAAATATGCAGTAAGAGTAATTTTCTAAACAATGCTCTGAGGACGCGCAAGGACATGCTTAGTTAAAGTGTGCCATGACTCACAATGTAAAGCGGAAATCTTGACCTACATTTTAAAGATGGTTTAAAGGGAAAAGAGCTATAGTCTTAGTGTGAAAAGAAAACATGTTGAAATTTCCCTTCTGCCCTTTGTCTGAGAATATAGCTGAATTTGAAAGTAGGGATACATTTTGCATATATGCTTCATGGTTTTCATCGGTTCCTCTGTTGACAGAAACCCAACTGATGCCATAACTTGTCCATTGGGAATAAAAGGATGAAATGATATTATTTGCACTAAAATGGGTTGAACTGGGGCCCACACTCAGCAAATTAAAGCAAACTCAAAAGGACAAATATTTCATGTTTTCATATATGTGTGCAGGCATGCATACACACACAAGGAGAGAGAGAAAGGGAGAGAAAGAGAGAGGGAGACTGTTTTAAACATCTTTCTTTTGTAAATGTTTAAAACATATTCCTGAGTAGCCACAACTTGCTTGCAAAAGTAAATGTCTCAGGTAAACCATTGATTCATGTTACACCTAGAATATTTTTTGAATATTCTGGTGCTTATTTCATTCACCCCTTTTCCTTCATCCTTTGGAGCAAACTTGATTTCAAGCCAGAGCCTCTTTTAGGCAAATAGGACTGGTTAATGCACACACAGCTTAAACATCAGGAGAGACTCCCTACACAACCCAGAGTGACTTGAAGCCAAGGTAGTTGCCAGTCTTGCTAGGAAAGTGCCTACTTAATTCAATCCTTAGATATCAGTTTCTCTTTTTAAGTAATTAACTGTATTTTATTGAAAAGAGAAGGATGCTTTCAGTTGAGGAAATTTTACTTCCAATGGCACAGAGACTCCAGTGCTCATTGAAGTCAGGATTCTGGATAAGGCTGGTAGTTTCCAAGAGGCCCCAAGTGAGAAAATGATACCCAGTAATGAATCTATCCAAATGCCTAGCACTCCACGGTCCCTACCTGGGATCATATGGGGAGCTACAATTGCCAGTTTGATCCAAAATAGAGACATTAGTATCTGTAACTGCACATAGCACTTGACAGAATTATGCATAATTTGAGCCAGCCTGCTGTCCCTTCCTGTGGAGTCAAATGGAATTCAAGACATCACTTTATACTGAATTGTCTCTTACAATAACCCACACATTCAAAAACTCATGTCTGCTGTGTTGAAAGGGTCACACATTTCTAACAGAAAGTATCTCCATTTGGGTTTGGAAGGAGGACACTCCTAATACTTCCAAAGTCTTCCTCTTTCTCTCTCTCCCTTTCTTTGTTTCTTTGGTTGCTTCTTCCTCTTCCTCTTGCTCCTATTCTTCCCCCTCCTTGTTGTTCTTTTTTCTTATTGCCATAAATGAAGAAAGGTTTTGAGCTAACAGTATTGTACATTACCTCATCTCAACAGTTATTTCCACACCTTTTTGATTGGCTATCAGCATGGGATCCTCACTCTTAGTCCTCCCCCTGGTGGCTCCAAGTCTCAGACAACAACAAAAAACATGCATTTGCTTATTGACAATACCCAAAGCCTAGGTGTTCAGTAGCATCTTAAAATTTGCTTCCTCTATTTTTGAGAATATAATATAATTACATCATTTTCCCTTCCCTTTTCTTCCTCCAAACCTTCCCATAGTCTTCTCCTGGTCTCTTTCAAATCCATGTCATCTTTTTTTCATTGATTACTGTTATATGCATATATATATACATATATATATATATATATAAATGCATAAACATATATTTCTAAATACAATCTGCTCAGTTTATATGATGTTACTTCCATGAATACTTGTATGAATAATATGTTTTCAGGTCTAACCATTTGGTATTTGAGAACCAATTTCTACAACCTTCCCTAGTTAAGACTATTACTCCCACTCTCCATATTCCTTAATTGTCTGTAGTTCTTTGAGTATTGTTTGTCTATATGTCTGCTGCCATTGGCTTGTTCAGGTCATGTTTAGGCCATCATATTGGTGAGATTTTAAGGGGTATACCATCTGACATTACTATAGGAGACACAATATCATAGCAAATTTCCTGATCCTCCAGGGATCTGTTTTTTTTTTTTTTTTTCTGACCAATGCTGCACTATGATCCTTGGGTGTAGGGTAGATGTAAGTGTAGTCCTCATTCCTCATCAAGGAAAGTTTTCTTTGCAATCATCAAAGACTATTACAGAAAACCACAACCAATCAAAACGCAGAGTTACTTTAAACAGTTAACTCATTACACACGCTATTCTAAAACTACTTGGAAATGCTTATGAAAGCAGAATTCTCTCACTTCAGTGAATTCAGACACCTGAAACAAAAGGAACTCAAATTCTTCATACCTTATCCTGTGTATTTAGACTCCAGAGCAGAGCCTGCTTTTGCAAACAGGTGCCTACTTCTCTAGGGGCTTCTCTGAGGGGCTCCAGCACACATTTGTGGGTTTCAAGAAATGAAACATTTTCTGTAGAGCTACAACTTCAGATCAGCAAGGGAAAAGCATGATGTTTCTGAGGTGCATTGCCTCAGCTATTTATTCTTTTAGCAAGGTTTATGGTGTTACCCTTGAAGTAACAAATTAAAATGGCTTATAGCTCTATAATACTGCCATTTAAAAGGCTGTCATTATGAACAAATCAGAACCCAGCAGCCTACAGGAACAGAACAGTATAAATAAATGATGGCCACCTCTAAAAAGTGAGCTGAGGTAAAGAATTAGGAGAACAGCACACATTTAATTAGGGAGCTCTACAATTATTGGAATAAAGACATTTTTACCATGGAGGATGGCAAATACCATTGTAGCCACTGATTCCCTAGAGGCATCAGCTTTCCTTTTGGTATCCAGATCCAACATCACACATCCTACAGTGCAGCTCCTTGGATGCTGGGCAACCCTAGTGAGCTGCTCAGTGCATTTTCTGTTCCCCCCAAAACCTCTTTGTTGTCTCCACCTTGCAACGTTTACATACAAAAAGATGACTGATGCCAGCTGCCTCAGTTTTCCACACACTTGGCTTCAAGTGCCAGGTGACATATTTATTGATTAACCCTTACCTGTGGGGGTTTATTTTCAATTGATTTTCGAGAACTGGGAACAGTAGAACTGTTCAAATATGACACCAACGATTTACTGCAATGTCTCCGTG
The DNA here is from genome assembly GCA_019843815.1 of Montemys delectorum. NCBI lineage: Eukaryota > Metazoa > Chordata > Mammalia > Rodentia > Muridae > Montemys > Montemys delectorum. Next base: position 11,224 of record JADRCD010174408.1, on the reverse strand, counting down.
ACTAAGATGGAACAGGCCCAAAGGTTTTCCCTCTGTTTTGACTTAAGGTAGTCACTGCTTTTGTTGGTTTGAGCAGTTGGTCTTGGGAGATTTTAATTCTTCCTCTTCTTCTTCTCTTTCCCTGTTTTTATTCATCATTTATGATGAAATGCTTTTCACAGATTTTTCTGGATAAGTTCTACAAATGTGAAACAACAATTTTAACACGTTCCCTTAGCTGCAGGTTATACAATCAGACACTGCCTGCATTTTCTGTTCTTATGCCAATTGATCAAAACCAGTATTTTAATGATGGGTCTGTGAGGGGATGACTCAATATAGTCACTACTTTAAAGTCTCAGTACTATGATCTGGGATACAGTCTTAAAATGGACCAGCCTAGCCTGAGAGTCATTTATTTCACATCTCTGTAAACTTAGGGGCTAGTTACCTAATCCCTGTGAGATTAGGAGAGTAATATTCATAGTTCCCATCATGTGGTTTGCTGTGGGGATCCGCAGCCACATGAGAAAAGAGCTTGAAAAGGCCTAGCACACAGAAAGTATGAAGACTAACTGTCATCAATCTACATCTGTAGGCTCCCTGCATCATTTCAGCCAGTTCACCAGGGAAACATTGATCATAAGGAACAGTTGAATTTCATCAATAAGAATGTAAAAATTGACTTAAATAAATCTACTTCCACATCCTAAACAACAAAATAACCTGTTTGATGATGGCAAGTTGAAACTTGATTCTTTGAAAAAATTACATACCTGTGTTTATATTTGATAAAGACAGAATTTGACAGTTAACTATTAGGAGCCCTTATCTTTATAAGAAATACGTTGATAAGCAATTAGGCCTTTTTAATTTTATGGCAAAAAATTACTTTATTTTTAAAAAGGCATTGTTTTGGTATATGTATGCTATGTAATTATCATAGTTTTGTTTTATCTTTGTATGACTCTAATAATATCATACATATTTACTTGAATTATCAATTGTGGTTTTTTTATTTATTAGATATTTTCTTTATTTACATTTCAAATGATATCTCCTTTCCAGGTATCCCCTCTGAAACAAACAAACAAACAAACAAACAAACAAAACCCTGTTCCCTTCCCTCTTCCCCTGCTCACCAACCCACCTTCTCTCGCTTCCTGGCCCTGGCATTCCCCTACACTGGGGCATAGAACCTTCACAGGACCAAGGGCCTCTCCTCCCATTGATGACCAACTAGGCTATCCTCTGCTACATGTGCTGGAGCCATGAGTCCCACCATGTGTACCCTTTGGTTGGTGATTTAGTCCCTGGGAGCTCTGAGGGTACTAGTTAGCTCATATTGTCATTCGTCCTAAGGGGCTGCAAACCCTTCAGCTCCTTGGGTCCTTTCTCTAACTCCTTCATTGGTGACCGTGTGTTCAGTCCAATGGATGGCTGTGAGCCTCTACTTCTGTATTAGTCATGTACTGTCAGAGCCTCTCAGGAGAAAGCTATATCCTGTCATCCAGCACTTGCTGGCACCCACAATAGTGTCTGGGTTTGGTGATTGAATATGGAAAAGATTCCCAGGTGGAGCAGTCTCTGGATTGTCCTTCCTTCAGTCTCTGCTCCATAGTTTGTCTCTGCAACTCCTTCCATGCTTATTGTGTTCCTCCTTTTAAGAAGGAAAGAAGCATCCACAAGTTGGTCTTCCTTCTTCTTGAGTTTCTCGTGGTTTGTGGATTGTATCTTGGGTATTCTGAGCTTCTGTGCTAATATCCACTTATCAGAGAATGCATACCATGTGTGTTCTTTTGTGATTGGGTTACCTCACTCAGGATGGTATTCTCCAGATCCATCCATTTCCCCAAGAATTTCATAAATTCATTGTTTTTAATAGCTGAGTGGTACTCCATTGTGTAAATGTACCCCATTTTCTGTATCCACTCCTCTGTTGAGGGACGTCTGGGTTGTTTCCAGTTTCTGGCTATTATAAATAAGGCTGCTATGAATGTAGTGGAGCATATGTTCTTATTACATGTTGGAGCATCTTCTGGGTATATGCCCAGGAGTAGTATAGCTGGGTCCTCTGGTAGTACTACGTCCAATTTCCTGAGTAACCACCAAACTGATTTCCAGAGTGGTAGCAATCCTACCAGCAATGAAGGAACATTCCTTTTTCTCCACAACCTCACTAGCATCTGCTGTCATCTGAGTTTTTAATCTTAGCCATTCTAACTGGTGTGAGGTTGAATCTTAGTGTTCTTTTGATTTGCATTTCCCTGATGACTAAGGATGTTTTAGTGGCTATTCCTGGTTGTCAATTTGACTATATCTGAAATGAACTACAATCCAGAATTAGAAGACTCACCTGTGGCCCTAATCTGGAGGCTGAGAGATACAAGTTTCTGACCTGAATCTTGGCATTGAGACCTTGAGGAATAGTGGCTATGAATCCCAGACGATTAACATAGAAAGCTCTATGAGTTCAAGATCATCTGGGATTAAAGGTTTGGTGGCATAGTGGCTATGAATCCTAGAAGATTAAGACTGGAAGATCTACGAGTTCAAGCAAGGTCATCTGGGGTTAAAGGTGTGGTGGCACACACCTTTAACCTGGGCTACACCTTCTGCTGGAGACCCATATAAAGACATTGGAAGAAGGAAGGCTCTCTCTGCTTTGCCTGCTTGCCTTGTAGGACTGAGCAACTGCTGGATCCTTGGACTTCTATCACAGCTGCTGCAGACCGTTGTTGGGAGTTGATTGTTGGGAGTTGGACTACAAACTGTAAGTCATCAATAAATTCCTTTACTACATAGAGACTACCATAAGTTCTGTGACTCTAGAGAACCCTGACTAAGACAGATGTTGAATATTCCTTTAGGTGCTTCTCAGCCATTCGGTATTCCTCAGTTGAGAATTCTTTGTTTAGCTCTGTACCCCATTTTTAATAGGGTTCTTTGATTCTCTGGAGTCTAACTTCTTGAGTTCTTTGAATATATTAGATGTTTGCCATCTATCGGATATAGGATTGGTAAAGATCTTTTCTCACTCTGATGGTTGCCGATTTGTTATATAGACAATGTCCTTTGCCTTACAGAAGCTTTGTAATTTTATGAGTTCCCATTTGTCAATTCTTGATCTTAGAGCATAAGCTATTGGTATTCTGTTCAGGAAATTTTCCCTGTGCCCATGTGCTCGAGGCTCTTCCCCACTTTCCCTTCTATTAGTTTCAGTGTATCTGGTTTTATGTGGCGGTCCTTGATCCACTTGGACTTGAGCATTGTAGAAGGAGATAGGAATGGATTGATTTGCATTCTTCTACATGCTAACCGCCAGTTGAGACGGCACCACTTGTTGAAAATGCTATCTTTTTTCCACTGGATGGTTTTAGCTCCTTTGTCAATGATCAAGTGAATATAGGTCTGTAGGTTCATTTCTAGGCCTTCAATTCTATTCCATTGATCCACCTGCCTGTCACTGTACCAATACCATGCAGTTTTTATCACAATTGTTCTGTAGTAAAGCTTAAGGTCAGGGATGGTGATTCCACCAGAGGTTCTTTTATTGTTGAGAATAGTTTTCACTATCCTAGGTTTTGTTATTCCAGATGAATTTGCAAATTCCTCTTTCCAAGTCTATGAAGAATTGAGTTGGAATTTTGATGGGGATTGCATTGAATCTGTAGATTGCCTTCAGTAAGATGGCCATTTTTACTATATTAATCCTGCCAATCCATGAGCATGGGAGATCTTTCCATCTTCTGAGATCTTCTTCAATTTCCTTCTTCAGAGACTGGAAATTCTTGTCATACAGATCTTTTACTTCCTTAGTTAGAGTCACACCAAGATATTTTATACTATTTGTGACTATTGTGAAGGGTGTTGTTTCCCTAATTATCCTTTGTGTAGAGAAAGGCCTCTGATTTGCTTGAACTAATTTTATAGCCAGCTACTTTGCTGAAGTTGTTTTTCAGGTTTAGGAGTTCTCTGGTGGAATTTTTTGGAGTCACATAAGTATACTTTCATATTGTCAGCAAATAGTGATAATTTGACTTCTTTCTTTCCAATTTGTTCCCTTTGCTCTCCTTTTGTTGTCTAATTCCTCTGTCTAGGACTTCAAGTACAATATTGAATAGGTAGCGAGAGAGTGGATTGCCTTGTCTAGTCCTTGATTTTAGTGGGATTGCTTCAAGTTTCTCTGAACTTAGTTTGATGTTGGCTACTAGTTGGTTGTATATTGCTTTTACTGTGTTTAGGTATGGGCCTTGAATTCCTGATCTTTCCAAGACTTTTATCATGAAGGGATGGTGGATTTTGTCAAATGCTTTCTCAGCATCTAATGAGATGATCATATAGTTTTTTCCTTTGAACTTGTTTATATAATGAATTAAATTGATGGATTTCCATATATTGATCCCTCCCTACTTGGGATGAAGCCTATTTGATCATGATAGATGATCATTTTGATGTGTTCTTGGATTCGGTTTGCAAGAATTTTATTGAGTATTTTTGCATCAATATTCATAAGGGAAATTGGTCTGAAACTTTCTTTCTTTGTTAGGTCTTTGTGTGGATTGGGTATCAGAGTAATTGTGGCTTCACAGAATGAATTGGTCAGAGTACCTTCTGTTTCTACTTTGTGGAATAGTATGAGGAGTATTGGTATGAGGTCTTCTTTGAAGGTCTGATAAAAACTCTGCATTAAACTCATCTGGTCCTGGGCTTTTTTTTTTGGTTGGGAGACTATTAATGACTGTTTCTATTTCATTAGCAGATGTGGAACTGTTTAGATTAATTATCTGATCTCGATTTACCTTTGGTACCTGGTATTTGTCTAGAAAATTATCCATTTCATCCAGGTTTTCCAGTTTTGTTGAGTATAGGCTTTTGTAGTAGGATCTCATGATTTTTTGGATTTCCTCAGTGTGTGTTTTTATGTCTCCCTTTTCATTTCTGATCTTGTTAATTAGAATACTATCTCTATGCCCTCTAGTTAGTTTGGCTAAGGGTTTACCTATTTTGTTGATTTTCTCAAAGAACCTGCCCCTGGTTTGGTTGATTCTTTGTATAGTTCTTTTTGTTTCTACTTGATTGATTTCAGTCCTCAGTTTGATTATTTCCTGCCTTTGACTCTTCTTGGATGAATTTTCTTCTTTTTGTTCTCGAGCTTTCAGATGTTTGTCAAATTGCTGGTGTATGCTCTCTCCAGTTTCTTTTTTGAGGCACTCAGAGCTATGAGTCTTCCTCTTAGGACTACTTTCATTGTGTCCCATAGGTTTGGGTGTGTTGTGGCTTCATTTTCATGAAACACTAGAAAATTCTTAATTTCTTTATTTCTTCCTTGACCAAGTTATCATGAGTAGAGTGTTGTTAAGCACCCATATATATGTGGGTTTTCTATTGTTTATGTTGTTATTGAGGAGCAGCTTTAGTCCATGCTGATCTGATAGGATGCAAGGAATTATTTCAATCTTCTTGTATCTGTTGAGGCCTGTTTTATGACTGATTATATGGTCAATTTTGGAGAAGGTACCTTGAGGTACTGAGAAGAAGATATATCCTTTTATTTTAGGATAAAAAGTTCTATATTTATCTGTTAAATCAATTTGTTTCATAACTTTTGTTAGTCTCACTGTGTCCTTGTTTAGTTTCTGTTTCCATGATCTGTCCATTGCAGAGAGTGGGGTGTTGAAGTTTCCCACTATTATTGTGTGCAGTGCAATGTGTGCTTTGAGCTTTAGTAAAGTTTCTTTTATAAATGTAGATGCCCTTGCATTTGCAGCCTAGAGTTTCAGAATTGAGAGTTCATCTTGGTAGATCTTACCTTGGATGAATATGAAGTGTCCCTCCTTATCTTTTTTGATCACTTTAGGTTGAAAGTTGATTTTATTTGATATTAAAATGGTTACTCCAACTTTTTTCTTGGAACCATTTGCTTGGAAAATTGTTTTCCAGTCTTTTATTCTGAGGTAGTGTCTCTCTTTGTCACTGAGGTGGGTTTCCTGTATGCAACAAAATATTGGGTCCTGTTTATGTACCTAGTCTGTTTTCTATGTCTTTTTACTGGGAAATTGAGTCCATTGATATTAATAGATATTAAGGAAAATTTATCATTATTTCCTGTTATTTTTGTTGTTAGAGTTGGAATTCTGTTCATGTGGCTATCTTCTTTTAGTTTTGTTAGAAGATTACTTTCTTGCTTTTTCTAGGATGTAGTTTCCCTCTTTGTGTTGGAGTTTTCCATTTATTATCCTTTGAAGGGCTGGATTTGTGGGAAGATATTGTGTAAATTTGGTTTTGTCATAGAATACTTAGGTTTCTCCATCTATGGTAATTGAGGGTTTTGCTGGGTATAATAGCCTGGCCTGGCATCTGTGTTCTCTTATGGTCTGTATTCATTAACCCAGAATCTTCTCGCTTTCATAGTCTCTGGTGAGAAATCTGGTGTAATTCTGATAGGTCTGCCTTTATATGTTACTTGACCTTTTTTCCTCATTGCCTTTAATATTCTTTCTTTGTTTTGTGCATTTGGTGTTTTGATTATTATGTGGCAGGAGGAATTTCTTTTCTGGTCCAAACTATTTGGAGTTTTCTAGGCTTCTTGTATGTTCATGGGTCTCTCTCTCTCTCCCTCTCTCTCTCTTTTTAGTTAGGGAAGTTTATTTCTATAATTTTGTTGAAGATATTTACTGGCCCTTTAAGTTGGAGGTCTTCACTCTTTTCTATACCTATTATCCTTAGGGTTTAGTCTTCTCATGGTCCTGGATTTCCTGGATGTTTTGGGTTAGGAGCTTTTTGCATTTTGTATTTTCTTTGACTGTTGTGTCAATGTTTTCTGTATTATCTTCTGACCTGATATTCTCTCTTCTATCTCTTGTATTCTGGTGGTGATGCTTGCATCTATGGCTCTTGATTTTTTTCCTAGGTTTTCTATCACCAGAGTTGTCTCTCTTTTTGATTTCATAGTTGTTTCTACTTCTGTTTTTAGGTCCTCGATGGTTTTGTTCGATTCATTCACCTGTTTGGTTGTGCTTTCCTGTAATTCTTTAAAGGATTTTTGTGTTTTCTCTTTAAGGACTTCTACTTGTTTACTCGTGTTATCCTGTCAGTCTTTAAGGGATTTTTGTGTTTCCTCTTTAAGAGCTTCTACCTGTTTACCTGTGCTCTCCTGTATTTCTTTAAGGGAGTTATTCATGTCCTTCTTAAATTCCTCTATCACCATCGTGAGATATGATTTTAGATCCAAATCTTGCTTTTCCAGTGTGTTGGGATATCCAGGACTTGCTGTGGTAAGAGTACTAGGTTCTGATAATGCCAAGTAGTCCTGGTTTCTGTTGGTAAGATTCTTGCATTTGCCATCTGTTAATCTCTGGTGTTAGATGTTCTTGCTGTCTCTGGCTGGACCTTGCTCCTCCTATGAGTCTGTAAGCCTGTGTCAGCACTCATGGGATCAGCTCTCACCTGGATAGACCAGTGAGAAGAAGGCTGTGGATCAGGTATCCCTCCTGAGTCCTGGGGTCAGAGCAGTCTCTGGAGACCTACTTTCTCCTGGTAGGAAAGGTACACAGAGTGCTATGGATCAGCAGTCCCTCATAGTTGTAGATGGATGTAGAAAGACCAGTTACGTTGTTTTACTCTTAACTTTTCAATAAACTAAACCATTTGGTATAGAAATTAGAGTGTGAATTTCAGGCTAATTAGCCTACCTATTCTTTTAAATATAAATTATTTATACCTAAAAGAAAATTTGCCAAAAAATCAAATCAACTCAGATCTGAAGTGATGTTACTCTTGAAATATTCATAATGTGCAATTAGAAGAACTACTGCTGTTAAAATACCAAGTTATAGTGATGTGTGCCATCCAGTCAACATTTACCAAACACAGCTCAATGCACAACTCGTTATATTTATGCAGGGGAATTAATGACCTTATTTGATTTTCAAAATAGCCCTTGACCTAAATTCTTAAAAGAAAAAACCTTCACAGTTTAAATGGGACATTGTGGATAAAATGAGCTGGATTGTAATAGTTTTCTGGAGAAAAATATATACTATTAAAACAATATTTTTATGTGTTCTAATTTTTTAAAATCTCAGTAGTTTATTTAATAAGAAAAAGGACTACAACATTTCTTCACTAAAAGAATATCATTTTGTTCCTCCTTCTAAGAAGGATTGAAGTATCCACACTTTGATCTTCCTTCTTGAACTTCATGTAGTCTGTGAATTGTATCTTGGGTATTCCAAGCTTTGGGCTAATAGCCACTTATCAGTGAGTGCATATCATGTGTGTTCTTTTGTGACTGGGTTACCTCACTCAGGATGATATTCTCCAGATCCATCCATTTCCCTAAGAATTTCATGAAGTCATTGTTTTCAATAGCTGAATAGTACTCCATTGTGTAAATGAACCACATCTTTTGTACCCATTACCCTATTGAAGGACATCTGGGTTCTTTCCAGCTTCTGGGTATTATAAATAAGGCTTCTATGAACATAGTGGAACATGAGTCCATGTTATATGTTAGAGCATCTTCTGGATATATGCCCAAAGAGTGGTATAGCTGGTTCTTCAGGTAATACTATGTCCAATTTTATAAGGAACCACTAGACTGATTTCCAGAGTGGTTGTACCAGCTTGCAATCCCACCGACAATGGAGAAGTGTTCCTCTTTCTCCACATCTTTGCCAGCATCTGCTGTCACCTGAGTTTTTGATCTTAGCCATTCTGACTGGTGTGAGGTAGAATCTCAGGGTTCTTTTGATTTGCATTTCCCTGATGACTAAGGATATAGAATGTTTTCTTTAGGTGTGTCTCAGCCATTTGGTATTCCTCAGTTGAGAACTCTTTGTTTAGCTCTGTACCCTGTTTTTTAATAGGGTTATTTGGTTCTCTGGAGTCTAACTTCTTGAGTTCTTTGTATACATTGGATATTAGCCCTCTATCAGATGTAGGGTTAGTAAAGATCTTTTCCAAATCTGTTGGTTGCAGGTTTGTCCAATTGACAGTGTCCTTATAGAAGCTTTGTAATTTTATGAGTTCCCACTTGTCAATTCGTGATCTTAGAGCATAAGCTATTGGTGTTCTGTTCGGGAAAATTTCCTCTGTGCCCATGTGCTTAAGGCTCTTCCATACTTTCTATTCTATTAGTTTCAGTGTATGGTTTTAAGTGGAGGTCCTTGATCCACTTAAGCTTTGTACAAGGAGATAAGAATGGATTGATTTGCATTCTTCTACATACTGATCGCCAGTTGAACTAGCACCATTTGTTGAGAAGATACAGAGACAAAGGCTGGAGTAGAAACTGAAGGAAAGGTCATCCAACGTGGGGATCCATCTTATATACAGTTACCAAACCCAGACACCATTGTGGATGCCAAGAAGTGCTTGCTGACAGGAGCCAGATATAGCTATCCCCTGAGAGACTCTGCTAGAGCCTGACAAATACAGAGGCAGATGCTTCTAGCCAACCACTGGAATGAGCATGGGGTCCCCAGTGGAGGAGTTAAAGAAAGGTCTGAAGGAGCTGAAGTGGTTTGCAGCCCCATATTAGGAAAAACAGTATCAACCAACCAGGTCTCCCTGAGCTCCCAGATACTAAACCACCAACCAAAGAGTATACATGGAGGGACCCATGACTCCAGTCACATATGTAGCAGAGGATGGCTTTGTTGGACATCAGTGAGAGGAGAGGCCCTTGGTCCTTCGAAGGCTGGACGTCCCAGTGTAGGGGAATTCCAGGCCAAGGAAGTGGGAGAGAGTATGTGGGTGCTGGAGCATCTTCCCAGAAGCTGGTAAACTGGGGATGGCATAGGGTATTTTTAGAAGGGAAACCAGGAAATGGGATAATATTTGAAATATAAATAAAGAAAATATCTAATTAAAAAAAGAATTTAGTTTGGGGGATGCAATGTAACATTCAAAACACAGAGTGACATTCATTTATTACAGACATCTATGATGTGTTTGTATGTGTGTGTGTGTGTGTGTGTGTGTGTGTATGTGAGAGAGAGAGAGAGAGAGAGAGAGAGAGAGAGAGAGAGAGAGAGGTGTATATGTCCATGCCCATGCACGACTATGTATGTCTTAATTTAAAATTTAGAGTTTTCATGCATACTTTTAAATATGTGTTTCCCTTATTAACATATCATTTTGCCTTCCATATCTAAACTATTCTAGAAAATGGGATATCTGGGACTTACATTGTGGGATTCTATTAAGTAAGGGAAAATGAATATTCATCTATACTACTTTACAAACTTAATCAACTCTATAATTATTTCATAATTCTGTCAATCAAAAACCCTATTAAAGTGTATGGGTTTCTCACAAATAGACAGCAACTGATATTATAATCTATTTGTTATACAATAACACATGCATTTCTGTTAGACAGAGATATATTTATCAAGAGTACAAAAATACTCAATTACACATAGAGTTATTAAACTTAAGGCATTGTCATTAATGTGTTAGTTTTGCTTAGGACTTTGTCAGTAGTAATAAAACACACCTGAGCTCATTCATTTTATATTCACTATTAAAATTATTGTGTTGAATTTTGGAAGTACAATTAATTTCAAATTGAAGAATACCTCTCTAAATAATATATTGTAAGAAAATAATTAAATGCAGAGTGGATTTTTACAAGCCTATCAGGTATAGTTTATAGTAAAATTCAAAATAATTTGACAAATCAGAAAAATCAGACATTTAAATAAATTGCCAATATAGCTTCATATGCATAATTAGCTTTCAAAGATTTAATGTTTATCCCAGATTAGAGAGATAATTTTCTAAGAGTCTAAAGTTTATTTGTTTTGTGTTCAATGAGGAAGATTGAACCCAGCCACTTGAATGCACCTCCCTGTTTATAGCCAAGGGCCATTGTTCTTCCAACAAAATCAGCTATTTGAGTTCTAGTCTCCCTAAAATCATCTCTTAATCCAAAACATTTAGATGGAGCTAACTTCTTTCAATTTAGTTTCATCTTTCCCAAGTCCTGCCAAATCATACTGTTACATAATTTTTTCCTTGTTCCCACCTTAGCCTATTTTTGGAGAATGAAGACAATGATTAAACATTTGAAATATCAAAAACAGCATGATGGTGCTCACACACAATCTCTGCATTTCAGAGACAAGATAAACTGATCAAAGTTCAAGATCACCACTAGGTACATAGTGTTTGAGGCTAACCTGAGTTGTCTATGATCCTGTCTAAAACCAAGACTAAAATTAAGACATCCCTCTGT
>JADRCD010174407.1:0-15560 GCA_019843815.1 Montemys delectorum | reverse complement strand
CCTCCCTCTCCTACTCCCAGTTTGTTCTATGCTGGGCCAACCCAGGTTAATCAGACACAGTCCTAGCTCTCCAGGCCCAGCCAGCCTGGAGAGACCTACCCCAGCAAACACAAGTCATCTTGTGAGGGCTCAGAAGAAGGAGGGCCAGTCTCCAAAGGTCTGACATGGAGTCTCCAGGATGTCACATATCAGCAGCACATCTACTCATGGTAACTTATCCTTTTCATTTAGAAGAATTTTATTATCACTGTTACTGTTCTGAAATAGGGTGTCTAGTAACCTGGACTGATTTTAAAATCATGTGATTGAGTATGACCCAAACTCCTGATCATCTTGCTTCTACCTATCAAGTGCTTTAATTACAAGTGTGTCCCGCCTCTTGTGCCTCATTTAACCAGATTTGAGGTCTTCGGAGTGGATAATGCTAACCCATGAGCCCTAAATGTATCCCTTTGCTATTCTATAGGTTGGCGTTCCTGTTGGTCAAGAGAAGCAGCTAAGTCCCCGAGACACTAATGTGTCAGAGCTGAATAGAAAGGTCTGAATAAGGTAAGTTTAAAGAAGGAAGGAAGGAAGGAAGGAAAAAAGGAAGGAAGAAGGAAGGGAGGGAGGGAGGGAGGGAAGGAGGGAGGGAGGAAGGAAGGAAGAAAGGACATCAGGCTGTGTGAGTGTAAGGCTGGAGTAGCTGCGTTTCCAAGACTAAGTGGGAAATGCCAAAGGGGCCTTGTGTAGGCACTTTTGGCACTCCTGCACCAAATGCAGGAGTTCAGCCAAGGAGCTTTTACCTTGTTCACTTGGGCAACCTGTAGCAAACTGAAGGCATCCAGATAGGAGAAGATTTTCATCATCGGCAGACTAGGCAAATACATCTCCATCTTATGTGGCCTAAGTCCACATTGAGTCTTCTTTCTCCTCCCCAGCTTGCTCAGATTTTAAAGGCTTGGCCAAAGATTTAGCAGGATTGCCACCCTCAGCTCATCAGGCTTTGATTGGAGCAAGCTGCAGCTGTGTAGACTCTCAGCCTGACCCCCTGCTCACACTCACTGGAGCCAGTTACACTCAGCTGAGAGTGTTCACACTTAAACTTATTCCACACTGATTTCCATTGTATAAATGAGCCAACAACCCCTTCCTGCCACTGTGAAGACCAAAAGCACATGATCTGGGGCAGCCCTGACTGATGATGTACGTGTTAGAACTTTCTAGAAAATACTGAGTAACACACTAATTTTCAACAGGTTCCATTGCTTATGTGAAGCCCCTTAGGTTGCTCCAAATTACTGGTGTAGGGAATCTGGTTTCCGAGTTCATGTCTACCTTGAGAACTGAACTAGATCAGCAGGGCCCACCTGTCCCCCAGCACAGCCTGTCAGATTATGTGCTTGTGTACCTAGCTTTCTAGTAGAAAGGGGTGGTCAAAGAAGACACCTGATATTTGCGGCCGGTCTCCGGCCATACACTCATGTGCGCATGTGCACATAGGCACTTTTACATGTACTGGACATGAATTCCAGGCCAGCCTAGGCTAAAGAATGGGACTTTGTTTCAACAAAGATTAAAAAACTCATGCTGATTTTGTTCATGATGATTATATTACTAACCAGAAATCAGAATGTATTTTTATTCTACAATTACCTCCTCCTGTGCATCCACCGGATAGAGCTTATGTCCTGCACCATTGTTAACTGTGCTCCTTTGTCCTTGAAGACAATAACTGAAGGAACCCAGCACTGCCACAGAGTGCACACAGACATACACCATGGACATATGCATGTATACATATGTAGACACATACAAAATGGAGACTGACTTTTTAACCTATGCTCTCTCCTGATTCAGACTGAAAATAGTTTTGAAGACTGCAAACCCCACCATTGGCTTTTCTGCCACAGAGATGCAGGTTAGAATGTGAAGCGGCCTGCAAAACCAAGGCAGCCTGAAGAGGGGACTACAGGACACAGCACAGGACCTGAAAGGAGCCAGACGCCTCCTTGTGCTACACTTGCTCAGTAGTCTTCTTTCTTTCTTTTTCTTTTTTCTTTCCTTTTTTGATTTTGAGACAGGGTCTTTCTCTCTAGCCCTGACTGACTAGCCTGGATCTTGATATATAGTACAGGCACAAACTTAGAGATCTGTCTGCCTCTGCCTCCCAAGTGCTGGGATGAAAGATGTATGCCACAATGCCTGGCTTTGAACTTTCTGTTTGCATGTTTGCTGAGCCAGAGGATAGCGCTGGCTTCTTTCCCTGACTGATGGATATAGATGTTCAAATGTAGAGCTGGTATAACTCCTTAGAACAGACATGAGGGGCGGCTATCCCAGACATCTAAGCACTGGATATTTTCTATTGATGATGGAGATCTTATTATTTTTACAATGTGTAATTGTTTAACATGTATGTTTGGCCAGGCAGTGGTGGCGAACGCCTTTAATTCCAGCACTTGGGAGGCAGAGGCAGGCGGATCTCTGAGTTCGAGGCCAGCCTGGTCTACAGAGTGAGTTCCAGGACAGCAAGGACTATACAGAGAAACCCTGTCTTGAAAAAAACAAAACAAAAAATGTATGTTTGCATGTTTGTGTATGTGTGTGACTGAACGAGAGAGGTTATCATCCTATGATCCAGGCTAGCGTAGGATTCACTGTGGAGTTTAGGTTGGCCTCAAACATGAAATCTCTTGCCTGCAGAAGCCAGAAAAGAGCATGTGACCTCCTGGTACTGAAGTTACAGACAGCTGTGAGCTCCCATGTGGGTACTGAAAACAAAACCCAGGTCCTCTGGAAAAGTAGCCAGTCCTCGGAGCCATCTCTCCAGCCCTAAACAGATACTTCTTCTCGTTGTATTTAAGAAGTATTTCAATAATGGCCATCTGGGAAGGGACCATCAGGTGACCAGTAGAGAGATGAGCTGAGAAACATTGTCTGAGGCTCTGAACTCACCGCACAGTGTGAGCTGAAGGTGGTTGTTGCAGTAGCTTCCTGAGGCCCATTAACAAGTGAGTGTAACTGAGATGGGGCAGGCGGGAAAATACTCTGTCCCAGGTTTACACGTTGCTTATCTAACATTGGCAGGTGTTAGCATCAGGGCCTCCAAAGCCCATGACGTCACATGGTGTCTTATGGGCAGGTCTCACAGACCTATTGCCAGGGCAACAGCCACCATATTCCAAGAATCCATTGTGCTCACCTCCCAACTTTACCTGGGGCCGCTACTTCAGAACCCATATATATGCGGGGAACATTCCTCCATCTCTCCCTCTCTCTCTCTCTCTCTCTCTCTCTCTCTCTCTCTCTCTCTCTCCCTCCTCTCTTTCTGCTACTGCCACCTCTCCCCCTCTCAATAAAACCTCTTACTCGTGGAACTGTTTGGGCCTAGTGTGGTATGTTCTGACGCAACCTGCTGTTCTAACACATCAGCAGGGCCCTGCCCTCTGCAGAGGCACTAGAAGACAGTCCACCCTTGTCTCTACCAGTTCCCAGCCCCTGCCCTGGCATCCTTGGACTTGAGAAGCATCGCACCGTTCTCTGTCCCTGCCACCAGTCAGGTTCTCATCCCCGTATACATTCTTTCCTGCTTTGTTGTCTCACTACATAGCTCTGGTGACCTAGGCTCACTATGTAGACAAGGCTGGACTTGAACTCACAGGGATCCCCCTGCCTCTGCCTGCTGCTGAATGCTGGGATTAAAGGTGTGTACCATCATGCTGAAATTACTTTTGTTTGTATTTTTTGTTTTTTGTTTTGAGACATTCTTTCTTTGTGTAGCCCTGGCTGTCCTGGAACTCACTCTGTAGGCCAGGCTGATCTTAAACTTAGAGATCTGCTTGCTTCTGCCTTCCCAGTGCTGGGACTAAAGGCAAACACCATCACCATCAGCTGGCTGGGATGTCTTTATTTTAGTTCACCTGTTAATGCAAACAGACCACATCAGGGTAAATTAAGATAAGCTCCTCATTTGAGATTGGTAACTCAGTCACAATGTTGTTGTTTTTACTATGTGAATGCCTTGTGAGTGTTTCAACATGAGCTCACACACCTACAAATGTTGAGGTGTCACATCTTCCTGGTGTTAGAGTTGCAGGCAGTTGAGAGCTGCCCCAGGAGGTTCTGGGAACAGCACCTGAGTCTTCTGAAGAAGCAGTGTGTGCTCTTAACTGATGAGCCATGTCCACACTCCCACCCACTCATATACTTTATCATGTTAAATGACATTCACACCTTTGTTAATGAAGGCAATACAAGTCCAGAGATTGGGACATAGATGTATCTTTTAGAAGGGGCCACCATGATTGGCCACTGTAGTTATTGAATAAAGACATATTTGCACATTCATGATGATTGGAATTAGTTACATTAATTACATTAATAACATTGAAGAAGAATGGAGCAAGAGTGGACCCAGGTTCTTAACCAGTGTCTGCTGCAAACAGTTGGGACCTTGCTGGGTATGGCAAGATGTCTGTAGCTCTCTTTTTCTTTCTTTCTTTTTATTTATTGTTTAATATTTTTTACAGTCCGGACTTTTTTCCCCTCCAGGCACACCCTCCCACTGTTCCATATCCCACACCTCCTCCTTCATCTCCAGGAGATGTCACTACACTCAACCCCACAGGACCTCCCGACTCCCTGGGGTTCCAAGTCTCTTGAGGCTTAGGTGAATCTTCTCTGACTGAGTCAGTCTGTGGGTCTTAATAACAGGCTTCAGTGCATTATCAAGTTGGATTGGGAAACTGGCCATCGCAATTTTCAACTTCCAGTAAGACATTTGACTACTCTGAGGTTGCATAAAGAGACAGCAAAGTCTCAAACACCCTTCAGAGAGATGGAGGAGGAAAGATGAAGGAGAAGCTCAGATCCTGCAGCCCAGGCAGTGGACAGAATACAGAAGGCTCTGAGGATGACTGTGGCCAGGAACACCAAATGACTACAACCATATCAGACCTTGTCCTGGCTGGTTTTATGTCAACTGACACAAGCTAGAGTCATCTTAGAGAAGGGAACCTCGGTGGAGAAAACGTCTCCAAGTGATCAGGCTGTAGGCGATCCTCTAGGGCATTTCTTTAATTAGTGATTGATGTGTGAGGGCATAGCTTATTGTGGGTCATGGCATAAGGCAAATGGTAATCTTTACAATGATGATGTTGTTAAACCTAAGTATTTATATAGTTCAAAATAGGCAGAGAGCCAGGCAGACACCATAAAATTTCAGCACTCAGGAGGCAGAGGCAGGTGGATCTCTGAAGCCAGCCTGGTCTATGGCCAGTGCTCTTAACCACCAAGTCATCTCTTTAGTCCTGCATTTTTATTTTTTCATTAGAATTCTATTTATTTATTTATTTACTTATTTATTTATTTATTTATGTGTGTCTACATGTGTGCATATGTTAGATATGAATGGGTGTCAACAGGAGATGGAACAGGATGTTGGATGACCTGGAGCTGGAGTCACAGGCTAGCCCAGGCTAGAGTCTCAGCAGCCACGCAGTAGTTCCATTTCCTTCCAGTTCCAGGGGATCCAATGCCCTCTTCTGCCGCTGGCCGGCCGATCTGGGCCTCCCTCAACCCTCGGGAGAAATGGGGTCCTAGTCAGGTCGACGAGCCATAGGCAAAGAAATGATGGCAGAGACGACACATGAAGTGCAGGATCTGAATGTATTTCTTTATAATGGCATCAGACTTTTACAGTCATTGCAAAAGAGAAATGATAAATCTGGCGGCTTAGTAATTAAGGTACATCTGAGGCCACCTGAAACACACTGGGTCTAAAGCAGCAGCCATCTCCTCTGGACTGGTGCTGCATCCCCAGGCCCAAGTGCTCTGGGCCAAGGGGACTGCAGACTGCATGAATCTAAGTCCTAGTTCATCTAAGTTCTGGTTCTAGTCAGTGCACCAGTGCGAGTCTGAGTCCAAGAGAGTGCACAAAGTGAAAAGCAGGCGTATATGGTATACAGGAAACAGGGTGAATGACAAGAGTCAAGTAGGTGGGCGGGGGGTTACAGCAAGGGGTGCAAGACTGAGGTCACATAGGCAAGTGACTGCCACATCAAGGTCGGTAGGATCAGGTAGCCAGGTGTGAAGCAGGCAGAAGAGCAGTGGAGCCATCCCTGCTGGGGCTATTTTGATTTTCCTATGCTAATTCTCTGGTTCTGTTGGAGGCAAGGACTGGGAGAATCCGATCTAGCATTTCTTGCTAATTCTCTGGGTCTTGCTGGAGGCACACACCTGGAAATTCCGATTCTAGCTAATGTCCTTGAGTGAGGGAAGCCCTTCGATTATTTTCTAGTATGTAAAACAGTTCTGACTATTGTGGGACTGCCCTAAGGAATATGCTTGACCTCTGTTGCTAACTCTGAGGACATTCTATCTGATAAGGCAGATTCCTTGAGAAATTCCAAGCTAAGGACAGTTTGGAATAGAATTAGGATAGGTTGGAAACATTGTGCTGGCCAGGAAATGATGCCCAATCTTGACTATTCACGAATCATTTCTTGGGGTACCTTTTATGCCTAAATATGAGGGCATGTTGACGATTGGAAAGACTAATCTGGAACAGGTCTGAGTTAGGAGATGCCAGCAACTGAATACCCAGAAGGCACAAGCTCCCTTTTGGGGCATAACACCTCTTGTCCTTGATCAGGCTTTTACCCCCCCCCCCATACTGCAGATGTAACTGGTGTAGACGAGTAGGCGTGGCACTCTTCTGATCACCATAAGTAGCAGGCACACAGGAGGTACATAGACATACGTGCAAGCCAAACAGATATACGTGCATGTGAAACACTTGTTACAATAATACGTGCATGTGACACACTTGTTACAATAATGTGAAAAGGGACTGTTGTTTTGGTTCTTTTGGAGGTATCTCCGGAGCTGCAGAGATGGATCTGTAGATAGGAGTACCCCACACCCTACCAGGGGACTGAGGTCATTTCCCAGCACCTACATCAGGCAGCTGACAACTGCCTGCAACTCCTACTCCAATGGCTCCAACACCTTCTTCTGGCTTCATTTGGGCTCGAGAGTGCACACTCAATTTAAATAAAAATAGTAACAATTAAACAAATATTTTTTAAAAAGAGAAAGCTCAAACTTCCCGTGTTTTAAAGCGTAATTCTCTCTGGCCCCACAGACCACTTTTCTATGTTCCTAATCACAGCAAAACTGCCCTCGCAACTGTTGCCTTCCTCCAACCAAACATCCAGTTCCTTTGCTGTAACAATAACTGGCTTCATCTTCAGTGAACTCCTCACAGTTCAGACTCCAGTCCTCCTTACAATATCCACCCAGCTCAGGCCTTCAGGCTGGGTGATTGTCCTCGTTACACTCAATAGTACCTGTGGGCAGACTGGAAGTAAATTAGTAAGTACATTTATTTATGGTAGCTATGCTTCCTTTTATGCACTACAATTTCCTTAATGAAAGGAGGCTGCCTCTGACGCACTGCTGAATCTACAGTCCAGACTTGTCTCTGGTACACGAGATTTAATTACAACCTGACAGATGAGGGACTGGATTAATAAATCCTAAACTAATGAGACTATAAGCGAGCTAACTCCCATGGTTACTAATGACCATGGCTGACCCACAGGGACTCTACTCAAGGTGAACGTGAACACAAATCAGAAATGGAGCTCAGCTCTCCTTCTGAAAAACAAGGGAAAGATTTCTCTCCTTTACTTTAAGCATTTTCCTTCAGAAAAAAAATTTAAGTTATTTCTGTCTCAAAATGTGTGTGTGTGTGTGTTTAAATATTCTGTCTACTCAAATTTAGTTGCCTAGATAGTTCTCTGTTAAGATCCATCAGACTTTTAAAATCTTATTATTTCTGAGATCTTATTATACAGCATGTATAAACTGATTACATACTTATATATGAATTTATTATTTTCTATTAAATATCTTTTTAATGTATATATCATTGTATTATAAAATATTTCATTACATATGTACAGAGAGATATGTAATTTGAGGAACTGTAATAGGTCCCTGCCTCTCAGTTTCTGTGGATGATTAGGAGCCTGACTTCTAGGAAATCTTGGCTCCCAATTGCAAAACTACCTCTTTCAAAAAGAAAGCCAATTAACTGACGCAGGTAGTGACCTAACTATCAGGTGGATTTAGGATAAATAAATGGTGCTGTCAAATTCTCTTACTGGAAGAACTGATTAAGGACTAATTTCCGTGACCCTTGCGAACATCTGTGTAATAGGTTGTGCTTGTACGGCAACACAGAAGGGTGAGCGTGTCTTCGCAGTCTCCCAGTGTGTCACCTGTGATGTGTGTTACATTCTGACTTAAGGCTTATTAAAGCTCTTTTCTTTCTGATTTACCTTTGTAAAGGTTTCTGGGTGGAGAAAAGGTCTTGTTTTCAGCTGGGAGCTAAGGAGATGGTTCAGCATATAAAGGACTTACTCCCAAACCTGAGGACCAAGCTCAGGCTCCAAGAGCCACTCAGCAGAAGAAGGGGACAAACTCCCCAGTTCCCATTTGATCTTTACACAAAGGCTGTGGCATGTGCGCTCACACACATACAATAAAGAAATAAAAGTGTGTATGCGTACGTACATGGGAAGTCCTTGCCCATAATTCCAGCAAAAGGATGAGTTTGAGGCCAACGTCTACATCCTCAGATTCTGTCTCAGAAAACAAACAAGACAAAACTATTTCCCCAACACTGACTATAGTAGGAAAAATTATTTTTCTTGAGGACAAAGTAAATATGAAGCACACCAGCAGAAATAAAGATGAAATAACAACCAGAGATGTGTCCATAAATTGGAGCTGACTGATGATGTTTTGTATTTTCTCATCATCTCATGGGGGACGGGAGAGAACCTCAGAACTAGTAGACTTACTCAGTGTGTGAAAATATATTTTAAAAATGTACAATTCCATCAAATCTGCCTCTGGTCTTTTTCTTTCTGGAAAGATCTACATTTTGGGGGCTGGAGAGATGGCTCAATGGTTAAGAGCACTGAGTGGTCTTCCAGAGGTCCTGAGTTCAAATCCCAGCAACCACATGGTGGCTCACAACCATCTGTAATGGGATCAGATGCCCTTTTCTGCTGTGTCTGAAGACAGTGACAGTGAACTCATATACATAAAATATGTAAATAAATCTTTTTTCTTTTTTTTTTCTTTTTTGGTTTTTCAAGACAGGGTTTCTCTGTATAGCCCTGGCTGTCCTGGAACTCACTCTGTAGACCAGGCTGGCCTCGAACTCAGAAATCCGCCTGCCTCTGCCTCCCAAGTGCTGAGATTAAAGGCGTGTGCCACCACTGCCTGGCGTAAATCTTTTTTCTTTAAATCTATATTAAGTAAATCTGTTCAAATTATTGATGTGTGAATATGGCATGTGTATGAGTGAAAGCAGCCACAGTATGTGTGTGGAGGTCACAGAGGTGACGAGTTTAAGAAGTCAGTTCTCTCCTTTTGTGAGTCCTAGGGATTGAACTGGGGTTGTCGGGCCTGTACAGCCAACCCCTTTATCCTCTAAGCCACTTTGTCAGTCCTAGGTAAACATTTTAATAAGCCTGTAATGTTAAAGAGGAAGCTCCCTGGGTGTTTTCTAAAGTGACTGTGGACAGTTACCAAATAGCTTTGTAAAGGGTGCTGACTCTTGGTTATTAAAAGGGCACATATGAAAGTTAGGGAAAGGTTGAATTATAGACACAAGATACAAATTGAAGTTGTTCCAATTGAGAGAAAGAAAAAAATCGTTTTGGAAGAAGTGAAAATGGTTGCAAGCATCCATGCCTCTTTGTAAGCGGTCCTCTTATTTTGTGTACTCATTTTGAGCACAGGTGTGTATGTGAATGTGGAGTCCAGAGGACAGCCTCAGGTGTTGTTCCTCAGGTGCTGTCTACCTTATTTTGAGACAGTCTCTCATTCTTACTGGTCTAATGTTCAATGATTGGGTTAGGCCAGCTGTCCAGCAAGCATCAGGAATCCACAAATCTCCAGTGCAAAGTGAGGACCTATAAATGTGCCTGGCGTTTTTTTAGGAGGCCATCTCTTTCTAGTGAGACTCTGTAGCCCCTCCCGTTCAGATTAGGCCTGCCCCTCCTTCCTCCCGACTTCCCAGCTCTGCCTGCCCTGCTCACTCTACTTTCCGGGCTAATGGCTGGACTTAACCATGCTAAGCATTCACGCCAGTACGGAACCCCACCTCCGGCCATTTATGCCTTTAGTGTGCTCCTGTGATTCTTCTTGGGCTAGTACAAAGCAGCAGATGTGGCCCTGCCATTCTAGAACATATGCCTCAAGAGGATAGGCCAGCTTCCTGTCTCTGGGGACCCTGTTCAAGAAAGTGGACGATCCTAGGCTAGTTTGATGACAGAGAAGCCTGCCTTTCTTATTCATCATCCTCCCCCCAGGCACCCGAGTAGCACTCGAGTGAACTGCCACCTGGTGGCAGATACAGGCATTAAACGCAGCTGAGATGGAACTAAGTCAGAATCAGAACAGCTGAGCCAGGGCCAAAACACCAACCTCCCAAAACATGAGGTAAATGGTTTCTTTAAAGCTGTGAAGTTTTGCAGGGCAGTTTGAATGCAGTCATGTGTAACTGATAAATTGTCATGAAATCAACCAATCTCTGATTTTTGTTTTGTTTTGTTTTGTTTTTTGGCACAGGGTCTCATGTAGCTCAGGCTAGACTTGAACTTGCTAAGTAGCCAAAGGTAACCTTGAGCTCCTGATCCTCCTGCTTTTGCCTCCCAACTGCTGGGATTAGGCACGAGCGGTCTACCTATCACATCTCATCTGTGTATCAGATGCTTTCAAACTCGTTATGCCCCCTTCATAAATTTTGTGTTCAAAACCACAGCTAAGTCTTCTTAATTTTTCCATAGTTTTGAAAGAACTGTGTTTCAGAAATGTATTCTGCTTATGTGGAAAGTGAAAATCCTGCTGTTCGTAGGGTCATAATTAAGAAAAAGAAAAAATAATAATGGCTCAGAACATAAAGCTCTTGCTGTTGAAGCCTAAGGACCTTCCTGCATTCAAGTCTACTATGGGGGTGGGGGGGGGAATAACTCTAGCTCGGAGGAGGAAGAAGAGGAGGAGGAGGAGGAGGAGGAGGAGGAGGAGGAGGAGGAGGAGGAGGAGGAGGAGGAGGAGAATCCCTGGCCTGTCAGTCTGGTTAGACTAGCTGAATCAAACTGATTAGCTCACAGTTCAGTGAGATCCTGTGTCAAAAGGGAAGGCAGGGCTGGGCAGTGGTGGCGCACGACTTTAATCCCAGCACTTGGGAGGCAGAGGCAGGTGGATTTCTGAGTTCGAGGCCAGCCTGGTCTACAGAGTGAGTTCCAGGACAGCCAGGGCTATACAGAGAAACCCTGTCTCAAAAAAACAAAAACAAAAACAAACAAACAAAATAACTACAAATGCACAAAATGAAAGCAAGTTTAGATCATATCTAAGGTGTACTTAGAGCCCATAAGAAGGCTTTTGATGTTCCTCTTGCTGATCTCTCCATATGAGGGCCATGTAGACCTTATTGAATCACTTAGAAACTGAGATCTACCCACAAACCACAAACCAGAAACTCAAGAAGGAAGACCAAAATGTGGACATTTCATTCCTTCTTAAAAGTGGGAACAAAATACCCACAGAAGGAGTTGCAGAGACTAACTATGGAGCAGAGACTGAAGGAAGGACAAGCCAGCCTAATATAGCTATCTCCTGAGAGGCTCTGACAGTACTTGACTAATACAGATGTAGAGGCTCACAGTCATCCATTGAACTGAGTACAGGGTCCCCAATGAAGGAGTTAGAGAAAGGGCCAAAGGAGCTGAAGGGTTTGCAGCCCCTTAGGACGAACAACAATATGAACTAACTAGTACCCTCAGAGCTCCCAGGGACCCAACCACCAACCAAGGACTATACATGGAGGGACTGATTGTTTTGGCAGCATGTGTATAGTAGAGGATTGCAAAGTCGATCATCAATGGGAGGAGAGGCCCTTGTCCCTGTGAAGGTTCTGTGCCCCAGTGTAGAGGAATGCCAGGGCCAATAAGTGGGAGAGGGTGGGTTGGCAAGCATGGAGAGGCAACAGGGGTTTGTTCTTGTTTTTATTTGTTTGTTTGTTTGTTTTTTAGAGGGGAAACTGGGAAAGGAGAAATCATATGACATGTAAATAAAGAAAATATCTAATTTAAAAAAAGAGAAACTGAGATTTATTATCTTGAGTTGCCATTTTCCATGTCCACAGGCTTGGGGGAGGGCTATTCCTGATCAGAAGTAACTACTAACTTCTTCAGTGAGCCAACATAGTGTATCTATCTCCCACTGACCCACTGACTCACTGACCCACTGACTCACTGACCCACTGACCCAGAAGCCTACTGTGGTCTCGGAGCTCACCAAGTGGGGTGGAAAACAATAATGGAGATACAGCTACTCCATAAACACCTCAGTACTGGAGGCGCATGTACAGGAATTGGAGAGTGGCAGCTGCCATGGGTGATGGCACTCAACGTAATACAGAGGGAATTGATGTCACTCTAATGTGGAAGGAAACCTTGATGCTCTTTCCACATCCTCATGCATCGTCCACTCAGCTGTTGAGTTTTACTTTTTGTTGTTGTTGTTGTTTTGTTTTTTTTGTATTCGAGACAGGGTTTCCCTGTATAGTCCTGGCTGTCTTGGAACTCACTCTCTAGTCCAAGCTGACCTCATACTCAAGAGATCTGCCTGCCTCTGCCTCCCAAGTGCTGGGATTAAAGGTTTGCACCTCCACACCCGGTTGAAATGATTCACTCTTAATGTGACCAGAGCATCCTTGAGAGGGTACTGTATCCTGAAGTGTCTTCAGGCGAGGGCAAGAGAGCTACTAAGAAGCTAGGGCTCCCTGGGCACCAGTGAGATGACAGGATTCCATCTAACAGGACCACAGAGGTAACATTTCATGGTCAGAAGCAAGTGAGGTGCACTTGCTGAAACCAGAAACAAGGCTGGCTTTGCAACCCAGGGGTCTTGAACCACAGGATTCATGTCAGTGGCAAGCATGCCTTGCTGTTCCTAGGAGTGGGGCTCTGTAAGTGGTGATGATGGCATGGCGTTCATGGTCTACAGTCAGAAGCAACAGAGTGTAGAAAACTCATGTCAGAGTTCAGAAAGTCATGATCCTCTACTCAATTTTGATATGGATCAGGTCTTACACACAGAGCCCATTATTTAAACAGGATTTGGATGTTCTTGAGAATGGACCTTTCAAAGTACAGAAAGCATTTCTCACCTAGTCTTTCCCTAGTGGGAGTTATGGGGAAAGAAATAATCCTAGATCTATTGAGTACAGCTGGATGAGCTCCCTCTGATGCCATGATGATTAAAAAAAAAGTCACTTATAACTTTCACAATAACCTGGGAAACACCGAAACCTAAGAGTAAATGGCCCACATCTATCTTGTGTAGATCAGTGGTTCTGTGAATTCACTCCAGTGTCATTTTCCTGGTCTGTGATATAAAGTTACAGCAGGCATACAGGGCAGTGGCAGAGATGGATTCTAGTAAATGATTCATGAAGTAAAATTCATCATGGTGAGTAGGCCAAACATTGCCTTGAAGGATCAAAGCATTATAAAGCAGGCATGCTTCATTCTAGCAAAACTGTAGCCTTTGAAGAAAGGGGCCATTAGGTCCATTGCAACCTATGTCTAACTACTGTAAAAGCAACATAGGTCATGGCAGGGAAAAGTCAGCCAGCAAAACCTGGCCTGTGGCTATTACCTGGTGGTTCTGTGCACCTGTGTTTGCCTTCGGGAGCTGGTTGGCAGCTTCTGAGCAGCTACCTATTGGAAGAATGTGTTCTTTCCCACCTGATCAGAAGGAAAGAGCAAAAGAAATAACCATTTTCCTATAAGAGAGAGTCATTCACACTGACCCTCTACAGCTAGCTAGGATCAATCTCAACATTGCTGTGGCAAATATCAACTTTGACCTTTCAATACTAAAAACAATGTATAAGTTAGATACCACAAATATGATACAGGAAGTTCTCTGGTGATCTGGTCAAGACAAATGTGTGCCAGAAGGCATAATAAAAATTTAAATTATCCTTTTTTTAACTTTTAAAATATTTTAGTGGGGGCTGAGGAGATGGCTCAGCAGTTAAGAGCACTGGCTGTTCTTCCAGAGGACCTGGGTTTGACTCCCAGCAACCTCATAGTAACTTTTAACTATCTGCAACTCCAGTTCTAGGGAATCCAATACCCCTAAACATGCAAACCAAACACTAAAGCACATAAAATAAAAATGTAAAACATAATATGGACATCTTAAAAATATTATTAGTGGCTCTTGAAACGGCTCACTGGTAAAGGTTGCTTGGCACCAAGCCTGACTTCATAATAAATATTTTGTGTTTTAGTTTTGTTTTTTTGAGGCAGGGTTTCTCTGTGTAGCCTTGGCTACCCACCTGCCTATGCCTCCCAGGTGGTGGCTAAAGGAGTGTACCACCAATGCCCAGCTTCATTGTCTCTCTGCTTTAACAGGCATTGGTAGGGAAAAAAAAGATCTTTATTAACTTCTTGTCAATTCTATTATATACTATTAAAATATTTTATTTTGGAGGATGGGAGAAGGACTGGGAGGAGAGGGGGAGGCTGCAATTAGGAGATAAAGTAAATAAGCCAATTTTAAAAAGACTAAAGGTCTAAACTGAATATACTTTATATGCACAAGCTTTCAAAACACTTTATTAGGACATATTAGTTACACATAGTGATGAGTTCATTACAACCTCTTCATACGAGCACGTCCTGTGCTTCAGTCCTGGTTACCCTCCTCTCTCTCGTCCTCCTCACATGCCCCTTAGTCTCCTTTCCTCTTTCCAATTAGTCCTTTCTACTTTCATGTCTTTTTTCTTTGTGACCCAGTAAGCTTCATTAGGGTTCAGGGAGACACGGGTGGCGGTTTGTTTGCTAGTAGCTACACCACTGGATGAGCTCAGCCAGGTGACACACAACTTTTGTGCACATTTCTAATTCATGTTCTATCTCAAAAGCCTGAGTATCTAAGATCTATAAGAAAATACAAGGAATCACACTTTCAGGAAAAGTTATCCCTCAGTGAAACCATAATTCTATCCAGAAAATGGAAGAGAGATTCTCTGAGGATATTTGCTTCCCAGTTCTGGAAACGGATGGATAATTCCTCCCTTAGTTACTTTTGACATTGTTTGCAATAATTAATTCTGCTGTTTCTGTTGCAGTTGACATGATAATCACAGCTCTGGAAGGAGAGATCAAACGTTCCAAAGTTGTAATGCAGTGTTTAGCTGTTCCTCATAACACACACACACACACACACACACACACACACACACACACACAGAGGCCATCACTGCTAAATCACTGTCAGAACAGTGAGTTAGTAGGTAAGCATCCTTGTAAAAATGAAAATGCTAGCTGAGTGGCACAAACCTTTTATCTCAGCACTCAGGAGGCAGAGGCAGGTGAATTCAAAGCTAGCCTGATCTACTTTTAGCAAATTCCTGGCTAGCCAGAGTTATATGGTGAAATCCTGCCTCAAAAAAAAAAAAAAAAAAAAAAAAAAAAAAA